>VWYK01000783.1:0-12503 GCA_013399775.1 Semnornis frantzii | reverse complement strand
TATGAAAAATAAGTATTTTTTTTTTAATGTTAAGAGTTTTTTCCCACTTTCACTTACTGAAAATTAATGCCTATGGCACAGTGCAACAATATCAAATAAAACAGAACCTTCCATTTAAAAGTATAAATAAGAATAGTGGCAGGACAGGGGTAACAGATAAAGCTACTGTATTTCTACAAGTGCTTGAGTAACTTGAATTAAGCAGAGAAAAGCTAACCTCTCTATAAAAACACCACTTTCTTTTCCTCTCATTATTTCTAGCAAAGCTAGGAAACATTTTTCTCTGAAGAGAAATACCTGCAAGATACATAACCAAGAAACATATTTGCATCTCAACTTTTATTATCCACAGTTTGAGAAGCACTGGAAACATTTCAGAAAGTTATTAAATATTTTCAAAAAAGCCAAGAAACAATAGTGAAAGCCCTTAAAAAATCTGAAAATAGATGCTCACATTATTTCACCTCCACAAGAAGCTGTAAAACATACATCTTTCTGATTACTATACTCTGAATACCAACATTTGTTTTGAAGTTAAACAGATTAATTACATACAAAGGTTCACCATTTTTGGTAAAATGACCAACTTCATAAGCAACAAAATCTGCTGCGTTTCCTTTAGAGCTAAGAGTCTAGAAACCTTTCAGGAGAAGGGACAAATTCACCGTGCAGTTCAAGATGTCTTGACTTAAAGGCACTGTGTTTTTGTAATCAGCTACTGGATTTCCCTCCTAAATAAAAACAGCATAAGTAAATAGTCTCTTATAAAGAATGATAGCCCATCCTGAACCAGCATCAAACATGAAACACTTTCCAACATGAAAACACATGGCTGCGTTCAGACTCAGCTGACACAAAAAATGGTCCTAATCAAGTTTTGTAATCCCTTGTATGTTTTAACTTCGGACTGTCTTAAAGTCCACAAAGTCAATCGGCCCCCAGAGGTAGTTCTGGATAGAATCAGAACCAGAAAACCAAACAAGATTACAACTATCTCTTTTTCTATGGAATTTCTTTTCTCCTGGTCAGGTTCCTCAAACCGACTAACACCATAAACTGTAATGCTTCGAAAATCAGATTAAGTCCAATCCAGCAGGACAGAAGTTGTTCCAACCATGATGGCACTAGATGAAAAAAGTGAATCCACACATTCTGAACAAACTGTCTAAGCAGAGTGAGAAAGGATAGGCATGTGGATTTCTGAAGTCCACATGAAATACTCTCACAGCTCTTTTTGTAATCGTGTTTGGTTGGGTACTGGCACCAAAAGATGTGGGTTTGGTTTTTTTACTTCCCACTCTCAAACTGCCACCTCAAAAAATTCACCCACTTCCAGCATGGAACAGGACAGAAACAAATTCAGAGGCCGATACGTCATCTGAAGTTTGGTATAAGACACGTATTTCTTGTTATTCTGCTCTTTTTAGATTCTATTTGTACTGACTTCCCTCCCCAAACAAGCACACAACTAAGTGAAAGATCTTCATCTGTGAGGAACCTTTCACATGCACACTGCTCTTCTATAATCAGATACAAAATTAGTAACTTCACCATTTAACAAACTTCCAAGCCGGTTAGAATTCTTTTCCTTGAACAGAACTGCATTTGTGGGTATTTTTTTTCTTTTTTCTTTTTTTTTTCTTTCTTTTTGGCGATCCATCTTGGACACTTCAAACATTACTCCCAGGCAGAAAAACAAACCACGTTTTAAAATGCACTGCTTGACAACATCGGCAGCTTACCCAAGACCTTCCTGCTCCTCTCCACTGCAGTCCTTCTCGTTTGCTCAAACATGGCTTCTAGATCGAAAGTCCGAGCTTTCTTCCCTGCAAATAACGACAAACGAGACTTTGTCACAGTCACTTCGACCACGGGCACTCTAGGCTGCCCCAGGCCGCGGGGGCCCAACAGGCACGACCGCTTCGTATCCACCTCCGCCAGTCAGCCTTCCCCCTGCCACCGAGGGCAGACAGCCCCAAATAAACAGCCCCGCGCCCATCACCCCAGCGCCCGGCACCCTTCGGCCAGCATCGCAACCCACCGAAGCCGGAGAAGCCCATGGTGGCCGACAGCTCCGGGTCGGGTCCCCCCAGAATCTCAGCGTCTGCAAAGAGAGAGAAAGAAAATCACAGGGATCAATCAGCGGTGTCGGGTCAGTTCGGACAGGCCCGAGCAAAACCCGCGCCGCAGCTCACCGCCCTCCGCCGCCGTCTCCATGCTGCTACTGCTCCGGAACCACAACACTCACCGGGCAGGAAGCACCCCGGAGAAGCCAGAGCAGCGAGGTCGCCAATCCGCCAGCGCCGCCCACTGGCACACGGGGGCACACCATGTGTTTCGCCTGCGCCTGCGGACGTTAGCCGTTGGCTTTGTATCCCTCCTCCATCGCTAACCGGAACGCCTCGACTAAATCCTCACAGAATATGTCAACTTGGTAGCACACTCGAGGATTATCAAGACCCTGCTCATTGCATCTCCAACTAACTGCATTCTGTGACTCTGTGACCCGCCTGGTAGATGAAGGGAGAGCTACAAATGGGGTCTACCTGCACTTCAGAAAAGCCCTTGACACAATCTCCCACAGCATCCTCCTGGCAAAGCTGGCATGCCATGGCTCGGACAAGTGCACCCTTTGCTGGGTTAAAAACTGGGTGGATGGCCGGGCACAGAGAGTGGTTGTCAATAGTGACGCATCCAGTTGGGTGTCCAGAGACCAGTTGTGTCCCCCAGCAATCAGAACTGGACTCAGTTCTATTCAACATCTTTATCAATGACCCAGATGAGGGGATCGAGTCTAGCATCAGTAAATTTGCAGATGGCACCAACCTGGGAGTGAAGGTTGATCTGCTGAAGGGTAGGAAGATGCTGCAGAGGGACCTGGAAAGGCTGGGTCAACGGGCTGAGGCCAGCAGGATGACATTCAACGGGACTGAGCGCAGGCTCCTACACTTCGGCCACAATGACTCCATGCAGGGCTATAGACTGGAGGATGAGTGGCTGGAGAGCAGTCTGGCTGAGTGGGACATAGGAGTACTGGTTGATGGCTGGACATGAGCCAGCAGTGTGCCTAGTGGCACTGAAGGCCAATGGCCTGTATACTTTGACTGCCTTACATGTGCTGGGCTGAGTATAGCTTTATGCATCTACTGGCACTGGCATCCTATTTTGCTGTTTCATTAACTTCTACGTGCAGATTTTCTCTGCTGGGCAGGGATCACCAAACAATAGAGCAACTGCTGTCGTTTAGCACCAGGTACAGGCCAAAGGTACACAGTCACTACGCAGAAAATCCGTGTACGAGTGAGTCTGGTATGTACAGTCTTTCCACAGTTATGATACCATGCTCGCTGGATGAAGTATCTTTGGGCTGCCACAGGCAGGCTAGAGACAAGCAGTCAGGGAACAGTCTCCAGCTACACAGCGCTCACAGATAATACTCCCTGCTGCCCCGCTCCGGGCCGCCACGCCAGACCTATTTGGTCCTATCTGCCGCCGCCCCCAGGCCCCGCCCCGCACCATAGCCTGCCCTTCCCCTTTCTCGCGCTGGCGGAAGCGGTTCTCGGGCTGGCGGAAGCGTATCCCATGCGCAAGGCCTGCCGGTATTTAGGCGGGTGTCGAAGCGCCGCGAGGTCCGTCTGCGCTTTTTGGCTGTATGCGGAGCCGTCTGCTTGCCTAGTTCTCTGCTCCGCTATCGCCGTGCCCTCCGCCATGAGCCCCGTGGCACCCACTACGCAGGAGGCATTGGAGACCGCGGGCCGCATCATCGACCGGCAGATCCAGGATGATCGCTGCTACCCGGATCTCTCCGAGCTGCTAGCCGTGCCGGCGCCTGGTGAGCAGCTCTCGAGGACCCCCTGTCTCCAGCCCTCGTCGCCTCAGTTGCCCCGGTGTCTGCCGCGCCTTCCCGCAGGGCGGCCTTCACCGGCACTGCCTAGCACTCCATGTGTGGCAGTCCTCGGCGGGCAGCCAACCGGTTACGACCCCCTTCCCTTGACGGCTAGTGCCCTGGCAAGGCTCCGGGGACAGCAGCTGCTCGCTGCCGTGTCAGAAACGGCGGCAGGGCTGAGTCCGATAGCTTCTCCATCTCGGAAGAGAGGGTGCGGGCGGAAGGCGTGTAGTGAACGCTTCGGTACAGGGGTAGAGGTTGTGGTTGTAGGATTTCTCGGTAATAGGGGTGGCACTGCAGGAGCACTGGGCTTGAATTGGCTCAGCTCGGCATCTCGGTCCCCTCTGCCTCTACGGGCTGAAGAAAATCGTCCTTGTGTTTCATTCCGTATTGCAAAATGCTCTTGGAGTCGGTGAGTGCCCAGCACCATCCCAAAGCAACAAGCACATTGAGAATCCTCAGCTGTTTTGAGTAACGTTTGTCAGTGGTTTAGTCACGTCCAGGTACAGTGTAAGGTGTATCTCAAAGACTCGTTTTGCTGGTTTGCTACTCGACTGTTAAATGCCTGGCAAAGTGGGCTGTTAAGAAGTACTGTGCGTGTGATGTGCAAAACCAATATGTAACTACTCAGAGATCATCGTAGATACATGAAATCCTGTCTTTGCTTGGTACTAGGAATAGGGATCAGCTTTTCTAGGTTGTTCACATATTATTTTTTGGTGTACAAGTGAAAAAAGAGCTGGAGAGTATCATAAGAAGAGAGAAGTGAAGACTAGGCAGGGGTCTAGATGAGTTATAATATAGAGAGTTTGGTTGCAAATGTTTGTTCATGTGTGATTCAAGATTTGGATTTATTGTTTATAGTCCTGCTCCTACAGAATCCTTTGCTCTCAAGTTTTGAGAGTAGTGCCATTTACATGCTTAAAATCTCTGCAGTATCAAGACCTTTTTTTCTATTTAGTCTTGTGGTATTAATCTAAAATAAAATGGGAAACGCAATTAATTTTGGTTTCACAAAATAGGAAACATTCAGGTTAAGATGAAGAGATTAACCTTTCTAATGAATTTGTCCTTCTTTATAAAAAGTCTAATTTGTTTTTGTTGCTCTTATGTGCAGGTAACCCTACTGTTTCTGGTATGGCAGATATGGATTATCCTTTGCAAGGACCAGGTTTGCTGTCAATACCTAATCTTCCAGAGATTAGCTCAGTTCGCAGAGTCCCACTTCCCCCAGAGCTAGTGGAACAATTTGGACGTATCCTTATGAAAAGTACTGTGTTAGATTGCGTAAATACTGATACTAGAAAAATTGTTCTTCTGTAGCCTTCTTCCCCAGTCTTTGTTGCAGTGAGCTTTCCTGCTGTTCTCAGCTCCGTCATGCTTGCAGGTCCGTTTGCCTAGTGATGCTGCTGGAATTAAAATGTCTGGTACACAGTAGTGGCCTACTATAAATGATATTAATTTTTTCTAGTGTTCCAATGATTTTTGTCTTTGCTGGTCTAGACACATTTAGTCCTTACATCAGCAGTGCTTCAGATATGCAGTGCAATTGTATGATGGGAGTATTTCCGGAAATCAGCAGAGCTTGGCTGACCATTGACAGTGATATCTTTATGTGGAACTATGAAGATGGGTATGTAAAGAACATGTTCCCAATTTGGTTTTACTAATACTATACAGGAATTAAGTAATTGCAGTAGTAGGAGATTGTTTACTTGTAGCACAGAGGCGTTCAATTTAGCATATCTTGATTCCTTTTAGGTTTTACTAAGACTTTTGAATAGTAAGTGTTTAGGAGTTTGTAAGAGTTTAGAGTATTGATGCCAAATAACCTATATATGAAAGAGAGGAAAGTGCACTTGCTTAGACCTAGCTAATATTGCAGAGTTTTAGCTGAATTTATGCTAAGGCTTTGCTTATGTCAAAAAAGTAGGGAAAAAAACATACTAATTGCCTAATGTTTCTAAGCAGATTAAGAAAGTATGCTGAGGCATGTACAGTGACCAATCATTCCTACAATGATAAACAACATACCATTAGTACTTTGCAATGTCGTGATCGAAGGTCTCTTTCACAGCTTATTTTAAAACTACATAAAAAGGAAGATAAGGTCATTAATTTTTAAAATTGCACATGTGTTTATCATTCACAAGTTTGGTTTTTTATTCACCTTCATGATGAACGCTGTTCTTTCAGTAAGTATTGCTTTGTACACGCAGTTGCTTTTCCTGAGAAGCTTAAAGTTAGATTGTGGCTCACATTGGCTCATAACCATATGTCTGTGTTGTGTCACAGTATATTAAATGCATTTTTCAAATGAAACAACAGTGCACAGTGTTAATCAGAAGGTGCTAGGGAGAAGGTTGAGGATTCCTGGATTAGGTCATTTTCATGGGCAAAAAGTGATTCCCTCTTGGTGTTAATCAACACTGCAGATGCTTCATTGTGCAAAAGATGTAGACTGTTTAAGTATTACACTAAGTCACTAATACACTAAGAGTATTACAAACTCCTGAGTATAGATTCTCATGTTATTACTGTGTTATGTGGTACCATGTGACAAGTTTTATGCAAATTAATTGGGGCTTTCTTTGTCGTTCGTTTGACAGGGGAGATCTGGCATATTTTGATGGCCTTAGCGAAACTATTCTTGCTGTGGGCCTTGCAAAGCCAAAGGGAGGTAAGGAGTATGACAGTGCCTAGAATTAGGCAGTTTTTTAATGTTCTGGTTTTGTTTGTTTTTTTAATATGTGCCTATATGAAAATCTGTAGTTTGTGTCTAGCTCAATGTGGGACAGGAAGGCAGGTTGATTTAGCACAATTCAGAGTGGGGCTTTTACAGTCGGCAGCTTTTTGTGCTAAATGAAGATTCACGCATCTGGCCTGCTGAAGAGCTGAAGGAAGGAATGATGTGAAGATAAGATGACCCTGTTTTGGCTAAAAGTGGTGACATGGCTCAAATAACATAAACACCCAACTTCAAAGCAGATTCTGAGGGCTGAGGAAAGACCTTTTGCATAATTAGCTCCAATTGTAATATTAAATCATTCAATATACTAATAAGGAAAATTAAGTAGATGCTAAAGACAGTCATATATGTTGCTCACCTTTTCCTCCCAAATCATGCTGAATGTCACCTTGAAGGCAGGGACAGCCTGGGCTGGAATAATACACTCCTGAGTGATGCATGTTGCCTCTGGCACCAGTGCACTGCACAGTGGCCAGCATTTGCATCCCTACTAGCTGCTGCAGCAGCTCTGAACTGAGGATGGCTGAGGAGCTGTTCACCCTTTCCTCCACTTGACCTTTCTTGTTGAGAATTGTGCCTTCAGTATACCACTTAATTTTTGCAGCATTTCTGTTAAACTTTTGCAGTAGCACTAATGTAACCTGAGACCATCTTGAAGGTAGTGTGTTTATCCCTGCTAATCCCAAACCTGCTGAACAGTTGAACCATTCAATTACTTGAAGTCTCTGAACTTGTGCTAGGGCAAGTCCTTATTGGGTACTTGAGAGGCAAATGTTAATTTTGCCAAATAGGTCCAGTAAGACTCCTGGCATCTGAGACAGCCAAACATCAGGATGGTATCCTTAATGCACGACGCAAGATACACGGGTTTGTTTCATTTGCAGAAGCATGAAGTTAATTACAATCCACACTGACAAGCTTGTATTTTTTTTTTCTTTTTGCTGTGTCATGCACTTGGCACTTGTGCTGGTTATAAATCTACACGTTCATGTGATAATGTATATAAGTTCTGGTTTCTAACCTTCACAGTTCTTTTGGTAGCTACTGCTTAGATAATGTTGAAGTCAAAGTTGAATTTGCAGTAGGGCCGAAATTTAAAGGAAGACAGTTTGTAAAGAAGTAATTTTTAAGATCCTCTATTTCATGAACTGGAAGGTGGACTTCGAACTCCTTCCTAATTCCAGAATTTCACAGATCATGAGGTCTTAACTGATCAGAGGAATTGGTTGTGTTTCATGTATCTTTCCCGTGGGTACGTTCTCATTGCCTGAGAGGTTGGTGCAAACTAAAATTTCCTTTTCTCCCTTTCTTTAGGCATCTTCCAGCCTCATGTACGACACTTGCTTGTTCTGGCTACCCCTGTGGACATTGTGATTTTAGGGCTCAGCTGCGCTAATATACAAGCAGGTAAATTTCTCTCCCATCATTGAGTTGTGCTTCAACAAATATACAGGTCTCTTAACAGCTATTAGGAAAAAACCCAACACCTCCTCCCCACAAAAAATCCAAACAAATCCCGAAGCAAAACAGCAGAAAACCCAAACCACAACAAAATAAGCCAATGCCACGTGCACCTTGCCAGTTTTTAAATCATATTATGGACAGAAGGAAGTAATTTTAAGGGGTGCGCTCTGGCTGGATCCTGGTCTCCCATAAGGAACATCGAACAGTATTCCTGAACATAAAATCCTTCTCTTTGAAACATACTCCTGTTAATTAAATGACATAATGCAGAGGGAGAGAAGACAAGGGTGTGAATCTTGAAACCGTTTAACCTGACATTCGTGTCCCAACCACAGAAACTGAAAACCTGATACTTTTTTTCTTACAGTTTATGTGTATTAATAGAAAAAAATCAGAGTTGCTTTGAGAAAATGAGGGTTACAGTATCTTTCTCTTTTTTTGTGCTATATCCATCTAAATGAGGGGGGAGGGGGAAGGAGAAATCTGTGGTTTGGGCTTGCTGCATTTGAGGGATGAAAATAAACAGAAATTAAAAACGTTGCATTTCTCTACTTTGAAATGTACGTGAAGGGTTTAACTTTTTTAAAACCAGAACATTGTTACTGTGCAGCTCACCATGGAGAGTATCTATTCCCGGATGTGTTTAGTAATTTTGAGATTTGCTGTCACTTTGCCTGTTTTCAAAATGCTTTTTCTCACAGCTCTGTAATGTATGTTAGAAGTACTTAAAGCTAATTTATGTGTTTTAAGGTACTGGATCACTCAATGACAGTATGTCTGGTGGCATGCAGTTTCTACCAGATCCTCTCTATTCGCTTCCTACTGACAATACATACATTTTGGCAATAACATCTACTGACAATGGACGTATCTTTTTGGCTGGGAAAGATGGCTGCCTGTATGAAGTAGCATACCAGGTGACTATAGATTTTACACACAGACAACTTTTGTTGTTTCGTGAGGGTGCAATCTACTCACTAGGAGTTCTACAACATGTCAAATTGGGCGTTTTTTTTCCCCTTCCGTAATGATGTGGCATAATTTGGTTGCACGACAGCTCTGACACAGGATCACTGGATGTTAGGGGTCGGAAGTGACCTCCATAGATCGTAGAGTCCAATCCCCCTGCCAGTGGCAGGAACAACGTAGCACAGGTCACACAGGAAGGCATTCAGATGGGTCTTGAAAGTCTTCAGAGAAGGAGACTCTACAACCTTTCTGGGCAGCCTGTTCCAGTGCTCCAAGACCCTTACAATGAAGAAGTTCTTCCTCATGTTGAGGGTGAACTTCCTGTGCTGTAGTTTATACTCGCTACTCCCTGTTCTGCCACTGAGCAGAGTTTGTCCCTTCCCTCTTGACCCCCCAGCTATCAGATGTTTATAAACATTGATTAGATCCTCTCTCAGTCTCTCTTCCCCAGACCAAAAAGCTTCAGGTCCCTCAGCCTCTCCTCATAAGGCAGCACTCCAGCTCCTTCATCATCCTGGTAACCCTCCCTTGGACTCTTTCAGGTAGATCCCTGTCCTTCCTGCACTAGGGGGCCCAAAACTGAGCGCAATATTCTAGGCGAGGTCTCTCCAGGACAGAGTAGAGGGGGAAGAGAACCTCCCTCAATCTGCTGGCCACACCTCTTAGTGCACCCCAGGATCTCGTTGCCCTCTTTGGCCACAAGGGAACATTGCTGTCCCGTGGATAGCTTCTTGTCCACCTCAGCGTAGATGCATTTTCTTTGAAGTAGTAGTAATTATATGAGGAATAGCAATGCACCTTTGGTCAGATTTAAAAATAAAATTAAATCTGTGATGTCCTCTGCACCCTTTCCTTAGTGTAAAATTTCACTTTTAATGGTCATCTGTTTCCACTGAATATTACATACTTGAAATATTAGGTCAATGTTGTGTGGTTAGATTTTTACTTTTCATGGTTGTGCTGTTAATTTTTTAATATAACTTCATTTTGTTTTTTTTGTTTAACGCTATTTGTTTCAAAATACAGGCTGAAGCAGGCTGGTTCAGCCAGCGCTGTAGAAAAATTAATCATTCAAGGAGCATGCTGTCTTTCCTTGTTCCTTCATTTCTACAGTTCACATTCTCACAGGATGGTGAGTACTTATGCTTAAGGCTTACCCAGCAATTTAATATACTTTTTTAATAATATTGCTAATAAGAAGTCAGACTTAGTTTACTTACTCAGTATTTATCGTTAATGAGTTTTGCAGCAGTTCATGATTGTATGAAGGTTAAGTTGCTTACTGGCATGTCTAGTTCAGGATATAGATACTAAAGCCTGGAGAGTTTGCCATTTTATGAGTAAAGATAATGTTACATAGTAAAAAGTTTGTGCTTAGAGGGACTGCCGCAAACAGAATCTGTTTCATTGCTTAGCGGACAATTAATTTTCAATTTTAGTTTGCTGATAATTGTGGTAAATTTTATTTCAATCCTAAATTCCTTCTGTTAGGAGTCCTGTGTAGGACTTCTGCAGTTTTTGTTAACTTACAGTACCTATATAACTATTAATTGTCTTGTTTTCTCCAAATCCGTTCATTTCCTCTTTCTCCCTTATTTTGTTCCCCCTCCCTCAGATCCTGTAGTTCAAATTGCCATTGACAACTCTCGAAATATCTTATACACCCGCTCAGAAAAAGGAGTGCTGCAAGTACGTTGACTTCTAGTTTCTGTTTCCTATGTTGCTAACATGTATATATCTCTTAAAATTTTCCTCAGTACCTGGGAATTATCTGTACGTGAGTCAGGATGTTACTCCAGATTATCTCTTTGTAACTAAGTGTGTGCTGGAGACCTGAAATACTTCATTCTTTATAGAGTATCCATTTGACTTCACACTCAACGATGTGGTAACGAGGATAAAATGAGTTTGAGTTGCTACTCGGTGGGTGAGGCTTGATTAATTCATCCACAAATCACTGAACTGTCTTATTGAATTACAGGTTTATGATCTGGGCCAAGATGGTGAAGGAATGACCAGAGTTACTTCTCTTTCACAAAATGCTGTAGTTTCTGCTGCTGGGAGCATTGCCAGGTATACATATGACAGTTACAATGTAAAAAGCTTCCTTTAAGGCTAATAGTTTTGGAGAAAATTTTTAGCTTTTTTCATTTGACACAGATGATGTGGGGTTTTTTCGTCATTTTATTTTTTAGAACAATAGACCGTTCGGTATTCAAGCCTATTGTTCAAATAGCAGTGATAGAAAATTCTGAATCCGTAGATTGTCAGCTACTAGCAATCACACATGCAGGTAAGAAAGCATTTGTTACTCCTCCCTTATGAAAGTGATAAATAATATCCACACTGTTTAGTAAAAGTACGACTCTTAACATCTTTTGCTCAGGTGTCCGACTGTATTTCAGTACTTCCCAGTTTAAGCAGGCAACAGCTCGCCCATCCATGTTAACCTTGGTTCACGTCCGTCTGCCACCTGGGTTTTCAGCTTCTTCTAATGTGGAGAAGCCTGCAAAAGTTCACAGAGCTCTTTATAGCAAAGGTAAGCAGTGGAATATAGCTCAGATATTTTTTTGTTTTGTTTGTTTGGGAGGGTTTTGTTGTTAGTGTTTTATCACTATCATCCAGAAGTATGGTGCTGATACTCGTGATTTTGAAGTAGTGGGAATAACTGCAAATTAAGTATGGCTTCTGTGTATTAAACAGGTTTTGAAAGTGTAAGGTTGTCGCTTTTCAGAATTTAGTTCCTCTGCAGTGCTTGAACAGAAAACTCTCTTCACGTGTTGATCAATTTTTATTTTTTCTTTTAATCTCTGCATAAAATTTTAAGTGTTCAAATTTGCCTACATGTGTCTAAGCCATGTGTGATCAGCTCTTGAAGGCAGATAATAAAATAGACTTTTTACCCATTTAGTGCCTCATGCTGAGTTGAGTGTTTATTTCTTAAGTTCTTTAGCTCCTGATATTATATTAAAATAGAAACAATTACCATATTGTCCCAGCTTGCTCACTTGTGATGCTAGGCCAAATCAAGTACTGCAGAAATGTCTCCACATTGCCGGCTTTGAATCATACGTACTGGTTTTTTTTCCCTGAAGTTATACTTTTTCCTTCATTTATTTAAACATCTAATTTTTGAGACATGCTTTACCTGTTCTAGTCTCTGTTTGTACTTGAGATTAGATGGCAAATGATGTTAAAAGAACAACCCTATAATATACAAACTCGGTAGATGCTGTTTAGCGCCCAAACTGCAAGATTAGAACTTAAAATTTTGTCTGTTTTGTGGTGGGGTTTTTTTGGTCCATAAGAAATTAAATCATCAGTTTCATTAACACTCTAGTTTCAATTAAAACTTTTAAGTAAAGAATTGAATTCAGAAAACCAGTAATATAAGCCTATATGATTTCATTTGTTTGCTGGACTAGAATATAATCT
>VWYK01000771.1:7837-22650 GCA_013399775.1 Semnornis frantzii | reverse complement strand
TAACAAAAGCACTACAAACAGGAAGATTTAAGGTGACAATTAATTAAGTTTTATGTAGGCTTGAGTTGAACTGGAACTAGAGCATAATAAACCAACTCTCAGTCCTTTACTTTCTTCTGTACTCTGTTCCTAAGTAAACCACACACACACTGTACTGCACATGGATGGTCCCATCTTTTTCTTTTCTTTTGTAAACAGATGAATCAGTAAATATGAAAGAAACAACTCTGCTATATTTAACAACACAGCTCCCAACCCCTGTCACATCAATAATTCACCAAAACTGCACAAGATGTGCTGACAGATTTTTTAGGAATCGAGTCTCTTAATGTATGTTGTTGCCACTTTTGTATTTGCACTAGCAAAACATAGTCTGCTTTCATATGCATTTAAGCAATAAAAATGGTAGGTACAAGAGCTCTTCCACAAGGGCACACTCCTGAGAAAAGGACCTCTCTTAGCACACAAAAGGCTGCTTTGCTATGTGGGTATTTTGTTCTTGGTAAAGAACTGGGAAACTTTGACCAGGAACCAGTGATATAGGTCCCATTAATTACTGAAGGCAAGTTTAGTGTTAAGCTAAGAATTACAGAACCAGCTGATGAAGAAAGTGCCTGAGTATGCCTCAATATGTCCTACTCCTAGTCCTGATTATTATTTCTCAGAAAAACCAAATCTGGCAAGGAAAAGAGATGATGATACTACGAGTGCCTAACAAATGTAGCATAAAAATCATACCTGTGGCGTAGTTTGAATGCATAGCTGGAGCTGCTCACTGACAGGAGTGACAAGCACTGCTGACAGTGTAATCCACTTTGGCTAAATCTATATTGTTTTTTCTAGGCTGGGCTGAACTAATCACTGCCCATACTGGACATTGCCTTAAATGTTTTCACTATGGAGATCCAAGCTTTGGGGAGCAGCAACGTCAGGTTTTCCTGCATGCTGAATCACACATCCAGCCACAGGTTAGAGCAGGCAAGCAAACAGTTTAGGATTCAGAGGAGGGCAGTGTGACAGCTGTGCTCTAGTCCTGCCTCCGTGGCTTCCCCCCAACTAAGCCGCATGAATAAAGATTACAAAGTCAGCAACAACACTTGGATGGAATAAACCTTATTAATCCAAATCTTCAAGGCTACTCACAACATTCAGCTGAAGAGCAATGTGTATGAAGAAAGAACCGAATCTGAGCACAGAAAGACATATCAATATCCTGTTTAACAAGGGTAAAACTTGTGCTTTAACAAGGTTTACCTCTGTCCATACTTGCCTTGAGGAGATGACACAAGTGATTTGAATAAGAATGAGCAATCATTTCTAGGGTCATTCTAAAACTGTTTTTGTAAAAACGCAAAATCACCAATATTCATACCATAAATCCTGAACTGATGGAGGTTAAAAGAGGGAGAGTTACCTCTTATACCTTTCTCAATAAGCTTGTTACCAGCCATCCTCAGAAATAAGTGATCAGACTATACTAACAGTGAGCCTGAGCCAGAAGAGCAATACCTGGGCACTGCATTCTCAGATACAACACTCTCTGGTAGTCAGCTCCTATTCAAATTCCATTTGAGATGTTTAAGACAAGTTCACAGACTTACTCTTGGCAAACAAAAATAGGTAATGTTCCTTAACTTTGATTAATGAAGAACAGAGATATCATTTATTTTTTTTTAGTTAAGAGGAAAGCCCTCAAATTCTGTTTTCATTATCTGCAGAGGATTTTCTCTTAAAATCATTAGGAAAAAAAAAAGAAGTCTATTTTCATGATCTATAATAAATGTTTCACATGGTTATGATTCAATGTGTTTTACACTACATTGGTAATTCTCATTATTCTTCAAATATCACATTTGAGGAGGTTAATACACCATTAACATGATTAACTTTTTAATAGAAGTTAAGCCATATGGAACCAATCTGCATGATTCAGCCATAGAAATGACTAGATAGTGAAAGTCAGATTCTGCCTCTGTTAAACTTTGCTGGTTTCACCTGAATCTGCAGGTCCAGACCAGAGAGGAACCTATCTCTGTCTCAAAACTATAAGTATGTGCAACTTTTTGTTTTTTCCCACAACAAAAATAATCCATAAAAAGGCAAGGATGAACCGGGATGCTGGACTTGTCTGCATACAAACTGCAGAGTGCCTTCACCACCAGAGAAGCATTTCTCCAGATAAAGTTGGGATCATGGAGGTGAATCACACCTTGAAGAGTTCGGTAAGAATTTCTGTTATTATTGTCTCAATCATTAAATCTGTTAACCATAGTGAGAGTGAATTAACAATGCAGTTGATCGGAGGAGCAGCACTGTTGTTTCTCACAACTTTTTGCTCCTGCCAGGAATACAGTAACTGTACCATGCAATTTCAGTGTTTTGAATCAGATTCTGTGAGGCTCATCTCAAGGTCAGGAGACAGCAAGGTACATCAGCAGTCCTGTCAGTTTTATTGTTAATCTTAAGCACAGGTAATGTCAAGGGAACTCTCGGACTGAAGGACATTCTCTGCTCTCAGAAGCACACAAGTATTTTTCCTCCTGTATCCCTTCCCCCAACTCACTGTCCACAATTTTCTTGCTGCCTCCTCTGACAGTCTTTGCCAGTAAGTAATGAAGATCATGTTTCCCCTACCCAGCCATTCTTTTTTTCCCATGACTCTCTTTTCAGTTCTTCTAAAGGTGTTGTGGAAATAATACGTTTTACTGACCCAACACCTCCTGGGCAGCTGGTTCCCATAGCTGGGGTGCAAAGGTAATAAAGATAAAACACAGCTCAGCAATGAATCACAGCCCTGAACAGATCTCTGAGGTCATCTAGCCCACCCCCCTGCCCCATGGGAGGCTCAGCTACCTTCAAGTCATTTCTTACAGGCATCTATGTCATCTGCTTTTAAAAGTTTCAGTGATAGAAACTACACAGTCTCCCCAGGCAATATCCCAGTGTTTCATCACCTTTGCATAAAAAATTTCCATCTTCCTCACAGGTCACATTTTTGAAGTCTCAGGACTTTTTCCTTCACAAGTCTCATCAGGTCTTTTCTGTTTTCCCCACACAAACACCTCCTATTAAAGCAGTCAAATTACACCTTGAAAGTGGTGGTCACTGAAAACCTTCACTTTATATTGCTGCTAGTTAAATTGCCTTTTTCCATTGTGCAATTGTAACATACTTTTAAGACCTGCATTGACAACATTATTGAAATCCTGCCAGTTGTAACTCCATTTTATTGCAGCCATGCATATGTAATGTGAAAAAGAAGTCCAAGTAGTCACTGTTGTTGTATATGTGTCTATTAATGCCTATAACCAGAAACAGTATAACATCAGCTATCAAATCAAGGAACTTTAGAGACTTAAAACCCAGTTCAATTTCCCACAGCTAAGGCAGAGCTGTGTTTGATACAAATAACTCCCAACATTACAAAGAGAGATGAAATCTGACTTTGCTCAAGCAAGCAGTTTCATTAGGAACATACTTTGTCCATCAGCCATAGCAGAGCAAATCAGATTTGGCTCATAGTTCTCCCATGACCTGTGAATTCATGTGTCACCTGATTTAGCTGCCTTCTTTTATCCTTTTTCTTTTTTTCTTTGTTATATTACTGAAGAATTAAAAAAGAAGAAGTGGACAACAAAGTTAACCTGCAACTTGATTATTGTTAGCTTTGCTTTCCTGATTAAATGGAGAGGAAGAAAGTGCATATAAAGGTCAGAAACATCTCCTTGGATGTAGTTAGCTGCATGGAGCAGCAAGGACAGAGAACACCTCTTACCAACATTTAAAACCTCTGAAGACAAGATAGAACTGTAGTTATCCGCAGACAATGAATCAGTATCTTCTTGAATATGCTGGATATAATATAAAATATACTTTTGTTTTTAAAAGTGAATTATAAAAATAGTGGATTTTTTTGGGTCCAAATTCAATTATTTTCCAGTTTAACAAAGTAACTCATCACATTGTCTGCAAATGCATTTCTACATCCATGTTGTTATCATACACACAACACTAACGAATCATAGGACCAAATGCAAGAACTGTGAAAGGACTTTAGGCCTTTATAGACAAGAAGTGTTAAAGGTTGTTCCAGAGACAAATCTTTCAATAAAATTATATATATATAAAAAAAACCCTCAACAAACAGAACTAAGAAAACAATTTAAAGATCAGTTGAACATGCATATTCACTACACATTTTAAACAAAGTATATCACTAAGAAATTAAAATTTATGCTGGTTCTCTTTGAGCTGAAGGTGGTCCTGGAAATATTTCACAGACAAATCCATTCCCACATGATTTTCATGACCTTTTAAAAGGTGTGGCAATGTCAGATACAGCAGATGTGAAGAATTTTATTACAGCTGATCAACTGAGCGTTCCCAAGAAACACTACAATAATCAGAGCTGAAGAGCTAACACTTTGCCCCTCAAGGTTTCCCATACCTCTTCTATCTCAAAATCAGATGCCAACTATTTGATGATGACTTCTGATTGCAGAGAAAATAAAACACAGCCAACAATGATATTCAAGGTATCTCTTGACCTATTTCAGACAAGTTACTTCATGTGCAATCACAGAACACCCAGTCCTTCTTAGCCAAATATCAAGTGAAGATGGAACAGGAGAAAATCTAATGTTTGCCTCAATAACCTCCCAAAAAATACTTAAGACCTTCATCTAAATGACCCATAACATTAAAAAAAAAAAAAAAGAGAAGAATATTGATTTGCAAAATCCACAAGGGATTATTTTCCTCAGATTACAAAATCGACAGACTTGAAAGTCCAAATTTCAACATAGCTGCACAAGCCCATTAAATATACATCTGAATCACAACATGGAGCAAGAACACTGCAGTAATTACGCTGGGCATTTTGCAGAACCTAAGCCACAGATTTATACACTTCGGACAAAGTTTTTTTTCCAAATATTACTACAAGTGATCACATCTCAAAACATAAATCAACATTCAGACAAAGAGCACTCACCAAAATTCAAAACACATTCAGAAATGCACCAAAACACAACACAGAGTGCAAAGAATGTCCTAGAGGCAAGATTAGCAAACAACTACACAAGCCAGTGGTAACAGTTACAGCACACAGGTTTTATTTTTCTTCTGAAAAATCTGCTTTGTGTTCCCAGTCTGGTGAATTCATCACCTGCTGTTTTCTACATTCTATAAAAAATGCAAAGCACCAATAATCAAGAGAGCATCATCAGCTGATCACATCTCAGGATGCAGCATGGGAGTATTAAGTGACTGAGCATTGATCAAATGACGACAGAATCTGGAGACTGAGTCTCAAGTAGTATTGGTTGACCCTGATGTTAAGTATGTTCATATTATATAAGCCTACAGTGAAGTACTGTTTCTGCTGCTGGAAAGTGCTGTTAAAACTCTGCACACACAAATATATTTGCAAAGCTAAACACCTACAAATAGATTTCTCCTGTTCAATCAATCTTAAAATGTCCTGCTCTTAAATCAACTTTCTGGGAATGAAATATGGATCTGTACCTGACCCCACCATTTCACTGGTCTCAAGGTAAATCCTCTAAGCATTTAAATATGTCACCTGCAGGAAAATTCTTTTTTTATGTAATAAGCTACCAGCCATTGAACGATTTAAAATTAATGTACCTTTTCTTTTCTTACGTGCATTGCACATACACTGAGGATGGAAAGAAGGCAGCAGTATTTCGGAAGATTATTCTTACATACCCTTTCTAAATGTCTAAGATTCTCTAGGGAACAATCAACTCTGCAATGCCTTTGATGTTCAGGCTATAATTACCAAAATGAGATGCATAACCTTTATTACACCAGCAAACAGTTAACTTTCCGGATTATTTCACTTACTTCAGTTCTCTCAAATCTTTCATCTTTTTTTTTAAGTAATCAGCTGCTTCCAATCTCCCACACTGCAGCTACTGTGCATTCAATGCCAGGTGCTGCACACCTCAGAGCAGAAACTCAGGACAATGCAAGACCTTCTTCAGCCCATATAGTTTCATACACTACCATAGCATGGCAGAATTCTTTGGGGATTTAGCAAATTCCTACAGATTCCATTACTACATCACACAGAAAAACGCCCTGGAAGTCTCCCTGCTTTTAAAGAAGAAAAAGAAAAAGGCACAGCCTACATCTCCAAACATGACAGTGCATTCCTGGCACAGAATACGCAACGCAAGGAGAGAATAAGGACAGTATTTAGGTTACCTTCAGTCACATAGTTGTGGTCTCGAAGAAAGCTGTGGTTAATTTTTCGTGTGTCCGTGTCCTCGCCCATTTACAGCAGGATTACTCAGCATGCCTATCCGCAGTGGACTGATAGCATCAGCAGAGGTCGTCACAAGAGCACCATCCATGCTGCCACTGCCTAGCAGAGGCGGAGAACGCACTGGGCTACTGAGCACAGCATAATGAGAGCTAGTGATGCAGCACAGATTTGGGGGGGTGAAGAACGGACAGGAAAAAAAGAGACTAGAGGGAAGGAAGGGGGGAAAAAAAAAAAAAAAAAGGGGGGGTGAGGGGGAGAGAAAAAAGTAAACGGGAGAAAGCCGGAGCGAGAAACGGCTCCGATAGATTACGAATGCAGAAAGCCAGTAGGGAGCTTGCGTGCAGGGAATACAGGCACTTCTCCCGCAGTTAAAGAATAACCCAATTGTTTAGTCAGGTACTCCTTAAACAAGTGCCCACGCAGAGTCTCCTCCAAGTGCCTGCTGCTGGGGACCTTGCTGGATGCTGTAAAGTGGCAATCAGAGTACTGCAGCAAAACCCGCCCGGAGAAGGCTCTGGTTGCTGTTGCTGCTGTCATATGCCTGTGCTGCATCAGAGCAGGCCCCTCCCAGCCAGCCGCCCGCTGCCCAACCGCACAGCATCTGCATCTAGGAAAGTGAAAAATGAGACTGCAGGTAATTATTTTAGCTCTTCTGCTGGTAAGATGGGCAATGAAAAAATTAAGGGAGGGGATGAGGGATTAAAAAAAAAAAAAAAAACTTCAAGCTGCTTAAGCAGGTTTGCATTGACATGTACTGCACACCAACGTGTGGGCACAATTTTGTGCTAGTCAATACTGTCAGATGCAGCAAAAGCAACAGTCCTTCAATGTCAGCCTGTATAAATATTAATCAAATTTCCAAATATCTGCCTATGCAAATGGAATTATTATAGGCAAGGCAACCATTCAGGGAATGTAAAATAAAATAACTGTTATTATTTATCTTACGCACACACACACACTCTGTAAATAAAAGACAATTTAGAAAGCATAAAAAAAAATGAGTGTCAGAAAACAATCCCTGTGGCTTCCATGAACAGGAAAGCAAAGCTGGACAAAGAGAATGTTCGTAGGTCATGGAGTTTTCTCAGACCTGCTACTTTCATTCCATTACTTTAGAGAAACAATGTTGAAATCTGTATACTCAGGAAAACAAGGAGAGAAGGAAAATTACTTACTTGCATTATAAAGCTTGTTCTTTAGTCCAAGTGTTTAATGAGTTACATTACAACAAAAATCTTTCATCTGAACAGACAAGCATCTACCTTAAGCTTTCAGTTTCTGTTGATTAAACCATGAACTGTTTGCTTCAGCAGGTATAAGCACCACTGAAGTTCAGAAATTCAGTAAACAAATGACTGTGTCCCAAAACCACCACTACAGCATGAAAAGGGAGTATGCAATCAGAAAACTAGTGCAGAGGAGAAGAGGACAGTGCTGTGGTTTAGGCCCTGGAATTGAACATGAAAAACACGATTCAATTGTCAGCATTACTACAGCATTGTGTGTAAACCTGCATGAATATTCCACAGTGTTGTGATTTTGTTTCTTTTTAACAGAGCTGGAATATATGGCTCTTGAAGGCAAATTCAAGTACCCTTCTATTACTATAAAACATGCATGTGACTTTGGAAAAGCAGAGAACTATGCAAAGATCTGCCCAAGTATAAACATCTCACTTCAGGCTGAAGCAAGGCTGGGAGAGAAAGAACACCTTCTTTGCTTTCTCACTGGTAAAGCAAAACCAAAACAGAACCCTATTCATCTTGACAACTCAACATGTTACTGTTATAAAACCTTCACGTTTGAGAAGGTGGGAAAGTTTAAAAAACAATAAAAATACTTGCACCTGTATAGAACACACTATTTACATGCAGCTCTTGTAGGTGACAATACTAGAAATGTTATTTCTGCTTTGAGAGCATCAGTCAATACTATGGTGGTACTGGCAGCTCTTCAGAGCCTGCCCTATCCTCTTCAGTTGTTTGCTGTTGCCTCTGCTCCTGCTTGTTCCTACACCAAATCCTGTCAACTACCCTGCCTGCTGACACACTGGCAGCATCCACTTTACAAGGCTGTGCACAAAGCCTACTCTCTTCCTCAATTTGGAGGGTAAGCTGTCAGCAGCAACATCAAATAAATCAGGACCTGCTGCTCCACAATCAGCAACACTTTCCTTACAGACATGCATGGTGTCATCTAGAGCTGAAGCCTTAGGTACAAAGGGCAGATCCCAGAACAAGGATCCTGTCCTGACAGCAGTTTTAGGTGGACCAACCTAGAGTTTACTCCTCTGAAATGTCTACCTTTTCACTGGAAGGAAGCAGAGCATAAACATTTGATGACAACACAAGTTTCAAAGTAACTGGAGAAATCCATAAATAAAATGAATGAAAAATATACATAGAATTTGATTGACATAGGAAAGAGGCCTTGCAAATACTGATATTTATTTTGTATAAAACAACCCTAATCTATGTGATGAGGCTGATTTATCTTGTCCTTTCTTAACAATGCCTGAGAGAACAATTTTGCCCTTCCACATAAGTTGAATAGTCACTGCCCTTTATTTGTCCTCAGTCAGAACAAAACTATGATTTCTATGATCTATTAATTTGAGCCTCCTTCCCTTCCTTGTAAGATGTAATTTAAGCAGGTAGAGGTGTTTTCATTTTTTCTAGGAGCAAGTGGACTCCCATCCAGCGATAATTTTCTTTTACCATTTGAATTAGAGAGGTTCACAAGCAGCTTCCTTAGGCATCACATCTGGGTCAAATTATGCTTACTTTGTTCTTCCAACTTTCAACTTAAACAAAAATCTCATAAGGAGGAATGGAATGAGGAGAAAGCCTTTAACAAAAACACTACACAATATTCCCTGCGTGTATGCAAATGCTTTCCCCAAGATTATGAGCCAAATCCTTACTGTGTGGCAAATATTAGTAGTCCACTGACTTAAGTAGGTCAGTTCACATGAGAAAGATTAACAAAATTCTGCTCTGAATTTGTAGCATGCTGCAAATCTGTGAGACAACACTTGTGGATAACTAGCTATGCCATTTTAAAATGCTACTTATTATCAGTCCCACTGATAACTCACATAATTTGATCTGGTTGAATACCCAGGGAGAGGATGGGGGCAAAGGAACCTTTGATCAAAAGCATATCAGTTATTTGCACTTCCAAAGTAGTTCACAGCTCTGCTCATAAAACAATGCACTAATTGAGCTGAACACGGTACAAACACAGAAATAAAAGTGTCCTCTCTGAAAGAATTTACAAGCAAACTGTAAAATGGAAGAGCTACAAGCAGATCAGCAGAGCCATTTAAGTAAATAGGGAGTCTGTAATGAGGGTGGAGTCCTGGGTTTGAGCTGTCTTCAAAAGAAGGTCATTAGAGACTTTGTGGAGAGCAGCAATAAACAAAAACTGGATTCAAGAGCTTGAAAAATAACGGTGCAACAAGAATGGAGAGAGCTTAGAAGTAAAAGGAAAAAGACTGGGTAGCAGGTCAAGAGCCTTTTTTCCTCCTCCCCAAAGACAGAAAAGGCTAAGAATATTAAAATGTAGTTTAAAGAGTAAGATGTTCAGTGAAAGTGTCAGTGAGAGGTAGGGGAAAGTAAAGACAAGTTCAGGGATGACACAGATGCCAGTACAGACTGCAGATGTCATGTAAGAGAAGAGTTAAAAGGAGCACAGCAAACAAAAACTGGAGTTGTGCCAGGAAGACAAACATCTGATAGGTTAGGGAGACAAAATTATTTGAGGAGAAGAGGAAACCTCTATTTCACTGTGTCAGAGTTTTAAGCACAAAGATTAAAAAAACAAGGGAAAGTAGAGAAGGGGAAAGCAAGGAGCCTGAAGATATTCCAGTACATCTCATTACATGATGCCTATTTTGCAAAGCAATTAATGTCTTTGTGATAGCAATGAGTGTATCATAAATTGCTGTGATAAGAGTTTCCCTTATAAAGTTCATATTCCCATACATTTCTGAACAGTCTACTACGTATTTGTCTAATAGCCAAATATAACATGATGCACAGCACTACCATGCAATTCCATCTTTGATTCTTTGACAGCTAAACACAAACAAATAGATACTGCCAAAAGTTAACATGA
This sequence comes from Semnornis frantzii, assembly GCA_013399775.1. NCBI lineage: Eukaryota > Metazoa > Chordata > Aves > Piciformes > Ramphastidae > Semnornis > Semnornis frantzii. Next base: position 12,236 of record VWYK01000771.1, on the reverse strand, counting down.
AAAGCAATAAAAGAAAAATTATATCAGTCATGGCTCTCAAGTAAAATTAGAAAAGATAAACAGGTTTCTGTCTACTGGCTTGAGTCTGGTCAGAGCAAGCCTGCAGACAAAAAGCCAGAGCTACCAGACAGAAGGCATGGCAGCATTTGCCATGGGGAAAAATGCAGAAGGGTCCAAATCCTACCAGCTCATATAACCCTGAATAGCACTGAAACAATGCATTAGAGACAGCAACTGCATCTTTCCCATGTCCTTTAGTGGTTTAAAATTCACATCTAAACCAAACCCTGCCACCTATCAGTTAATGAGAGCAAGGAACCAGAACAAGAGCATGAAGAGTGAGTTCTGCACCCTCGGGGGGCAAAATTTCATCTGGCATATATCAGAATAATGTAATGGGTTTTAGGTTTAGCTAGAGAGAAAGCAAGGTTGCAAAATGACACGCAAATAAAAAGCAGAAAGAACAGATAAGATGTCCAAATGAAAAGCTGGAATTTTTCTGGAATTTAGTAATTTGAAGATTGACTCAGAGATTACAACAGGAATGGGAAGAGTGGTCCAAGGGAAAGAACACAGGATGGGCAATCAAAGACCGAGCACTAATTCCATCTGTGAGGCTTCAGCTGAAGTCTTGACCTTCCTTGTGCATATGTTTCACTCTCCCACTGGCTTGTCTATTTAAATAAAAAAATTAAATGGACATGAACACTCTCCTCCTACTGCAGCTACAAATGGAGACCAGTGCAGGACCCCTGAGCAATGCCGATACTTAGAAAGACATCATTCCCTAGCATCTGTTCTTAAAACAAGCTTCCCTGCCCTCCAGAACACAAGGCAGTTTACTGCAAACAGTATCATAAAGATAGACAAGGTAGAAACTGCAGCCTCTTAGAGGAAGGGTTCAGATGAGTCCCACACAGAAAACCTGTGACTGACAGGGCCTGTCATTGTGCCAAGCAAGCCTGGCACATTGCTGGGCAAACAGAACTGGAGCCTGAGACAAAAGGGAGATTTGAGGACAGATTTTGAGACAAATGCTTCCAACTTAGCCTTTACTTTCAACAGAGGTTATTCTGCTCCCAAGTTTCTCAAACTGAAATATTCCAAATAAGAAATATTACATTTGGTTTGATATCTTTGCATTACATGTTGGAGAAAGCATACTACTCATTTTACAAATTCAGTTTAATTTGATAAATACTTTAAACAGTTAATTAACTCAAATATGTATAGCATCACTTGCATGCTGGCTAATAACAAGTGTATGAGGCAGCAGGTACCTTGTTAGCAATGTCTGGTTTGTAAGGGACATTTTCTCTCTAAAGTGACACCCATGATAGGCTCCTCTTTCTGAATTACCCCTGCAATGCCAGCAACTCACTATTCAACCTAACAGTGTCATTACATACTTCTATGCACACAAAAAGCAGAACATTTATCCACACTATTAAAAATTTATGAACTTGCTAAGCAGCAATAGGTCCTAAAAAAATAGCTCAAATCCTGCTGGAAAGGACTGGAAATCATAAAGGCAAGACGTTGCAGTGGCTGATGAGCAGATCACAGGCGGCAGAGCACACAGCGCCAGAGGTTGCTGATGGGCACTGTCACAACAGTGGAGCCTCGGGAACTGAACTGCCTGCTGCCTCCCCAGCACTTCACCCAGCACACTGTCAGAAGTGGTTTCCAGACAATGCCTATCATTCCATGGCCAGACAAGGCAGCAATTACAAAACTAGCTTCATACCCTAAGACAAGATGACCCACATCCCAAATAACTTTGCAGATGTCAGAAACTGGAGTGGAACATGAAGCCTGCTAAGACAGGAAATCCTGAAAAGAAACTAGCAGAGAACCAGCAAATATGATGTGAAACTATAAAATCACTTGGAGGCACTGGACAAGCCAAAGAAGTTATGATATAAACATAGATCAGAAAGTGGCCTGAGAAAAGGAATTCAGAGCAGGGATACAGGCACTGACAGAACTGCTTTAGACTTTGAAGACATGTTTGTGTGCATACTTGTACAAGAAATGAAGAGGGGGAAAGAATCAAGTGAGAAAAGTATACAAACTTGTGCTAAGGGTCCCACACATACTTCCTGCATCACAACAGACCAAAACACCAAAGCAAAATATTGACACTGCACCTGTGTGATGAGACTACTGCACAGACAAAACAATGAGAACGGGAAGTTTCTAAAACAGCTTCCAAAATCAGCAAACTGAAAGGATTAAGATAGTAAGATATGGAAATCCTGGAGAGATGGAGCTTGAGCAATTTCAACAGAGAAAGAAGAGAAGGGGAAAAAAAAGAAGAGAGATGGAAAAGACACGAAGAGAAAACTTTCTGCACAAGTTCTAGAGAGGAAACAGAGGAGATTCTTATAAATACTGTGAACTGTTATAAAAGACGAGAAGCTGCCTGAGAATTTTTAACACCTTTAAAACATTTTGAGGCTTAAGCAAATAATTACAAATCAAATCAGCAGACTCTGTTTGGTTTTGCAATAAAATCAAGTCACATCTACTCTTCCTAACATTTCAGAACTCTTAAGTACTTCAGGAAATAATAATTCAGGACCAATTCCTGCAAGCCTATTAAACAAAATCAACACATGGGATCATTTATTACTGTCTTTGCTTTCTACACACAGTCATACAGAGATGACAGCTTTGAAGGGAACACAGCCCAAATCACTGTGCTTTCCACAAGACTGCAGAGAAATGACAGAGCACATGACAGGACATTCATCCAACTCTTTCCTTCCACCAAAGTGTTTAATTAATTCAGACAGGCAGTGTGCAAACAGCTCTTTCTCCAGCATTACCTTACACCACAAGAGTAGTTACATGCTTCTCTTTTCTACAGCAACCAAGCAGATATGAATTCAGTGATTCAGGATCGCCTGCTGCCCCCAGCCATCCGAGGCCAGTGAGAAAGAACTGCTGGAAAACATAAAAGCTGTTCTAGAAAATGATGCACTGCTAAAGTTTTTCTTGTACATGAATTTTACTACAACATTGTTGCTACAGCTTCAAGAGAGAGGAAATCTCAAAAAAAACCCAACTTCATTGCATAAATATAAACAATTATTTTGCTGTTAGCCTTTCCTCTATATCATCCAAATATTTAAATTACTGTAGCATCTGAGCTACAGTAAAAAAATCCTGCACCTGCTGTAAGAGTTGCAGTCTCAGAAATACTACTTGCTAAAACAAAAGCTAAAAATACATCAAAGCTATTAAAAAAAAAAATCCACCTAGCAGAAAACAAATACATAAACATCCAATGGTGTGAGGGGAAAAAAAAAAAATCATTTGTAAGGAAAAATGTAGGAAAAAAGTTAGCACTGAATGGAGATACAAGTTTGCAAGATACTCAAGATTTTTAGAAATGTGAAACCCCATACTCGTTGTAGTAAACAGTAAATACATTTAAAATGCTGTGTTCCACTTCTGGCCATGCTCATATCAACAGCAGGAATCAAAATGCAGAAAAAGAACAACAACTCACAGAGATAAACAATGACTGTGAAGACTCCTGAAGGAATAAACTGAAAGGAACAGAAGCACAGACATCAAAAGACATCATTTTTATTGTGGCTCAAGACACAGTAAAGGCAAATTCAATAATAGGAAAACACATTGCTTACTTTGAACTATACTTACACAGAGAGTATAAGTGAAAAGCTATTAATTGATTTGGCAACCTAATAAAGGACTAAGCACCTCTGAATGAAGTCTTGCAATGGAAACAGCAGAGATGCCTGGCCCCAAGGAGAATCTAGAAAGGCAAGGTGAAGTGGTCAGCTTGGCCAGGGCAGAAACAGCCAGCTCTCAGGGGAGCTCCCTAGAATCATCACCCTCAGACACTAAACACAAAGGCTCATACGTTCCTCCCTAGAGTTCTGAGGTCTCAGATAATATCATCAAGGAGATATGCTTGCTGATGGAAGATCTGAATGTGAGTATCGACCTAACAGCTGATACACCTGAATGTTCTCTGAGAAAACTGGGAAACAGACATACCCTATTATATAAGGGGATAACTCCTATGGGAAATCCAGTGTCACTTCCTTTTTGTTCAAGAGACAAAAAAATGAGTATGAACATTTGCCATACCCCCTGCTGAAGCTGCATCAGCTGTTAATAAAAAAAAAAATGCCCTATTTGTAGAACCAGAAATTATTCCAAGTCAAAAAAGCCACAAATTTATGTCTTTGAGATTGGGATGCTCATCACAGCAAGGAAATTTAAGATGAACTTGAGGTCAGTTCAAGTTTTTGCATTGCAATTACTTTATGCACCTAAGAGGAAATCATTCAAACGGGATCTTGAATCCACAACTTGGTGTGACGGTTTGTGAGTTCCCTGCCTCCCCCCCCACTTGTAAAAT
>VWYK01000767.1:0-56464 GCA_013399775.1 Semnornis frantzii | reverse complement strand
CAACAGTTCCATGTCCTTCCTGTGCTGGGGGCTCCAGAACTGCACACAGGACCCCAGATGGGATCTGATGAGAGCAGAGTAAAGGGGCAGAATCCCCTCCCTTGCCCTGCTGGCCATGTTTGTCTTGACGCAGCCCAGTACTCAGTTGCTGTCTGGGCTGCGTGCACACACTGCAGGTTCATGTTGAGCTTTTCCTCAACCCAGACCCCCAGGTCCTTTTCCTCAGGGCTGCTCTCAGCCATTCACCACCCAGCCTGGATTTGTGCTTGGGATTGCGCTGACCCGCGTGCAGGACCTTACACTTGGCCTTGTTGAATTTCATGAGGTTGGCCTGGGCCCACCTCTCCAGCCTGTCCAGGTCCCTCTGGATGGATCCCTGCCCTCTAGCAAGTCGACTGTGCCACACAGCTTGGTGCCATCTGCAAACTTGCTGAGGGTGCACTGATTCCTCTGTCCATATTGCTGACAAAGATGTTAATATTACTGGGTTTTGGTTTTGTTGTTTTTTGTTGTTTTTTTTTTTTTTAACCCTACTTTCACTCTTTTGTGGGTGGGATGTGCAGTACATCATGCTTTTCTCGGTCAGTTCTGGAAGTTTGTTTGGAAAAAATAATCCTTTGTATTTATATCTATTTTTAAAGATTATTTGACTTCATTTTTTAGGAATTAAATCATTCAGCTCTGACACCCCACTCTTTGATGATTCAGATTTTCTTATCTAATTGACTTTATAAGCATCTGTCTTTTTATTATTGAGTGAATGAATCACTGGCTTCCTTTTCTTGGAAAACAGCACAGGAGTCAGAATAATTCTTCCGCTAAGGTTCGGAAAGCAGCAGTGATGTTTAAAGATAATGCTCTTTGTCAGTGTCTGTTATGAAGGTTAATAAAAGTGATTATGCATAAAGACAAGCTAAGGAGGACTTCTAGCTGTGAAAAATAGCTTATTAAGAATAAATATTTTTTTCTTATTTCAGGTCCAACATTGATATGTGGGAATACACAGATCACTGAGTCTTTAGTAGTAGTGCTTTTCTCCCAGTTTGACAATATTTAGGTGAATTTCTTTTCTAGGAATTAAATCATTCAGATCTGACACCCCACTCTGATCATTCAGATTTTCTTATCTAACTGACTTTATAAGCATCTGTCTTTTTATTATTGAGTGAATGAATCACTGGCTTCCTTTTCTTGGAAAACAGCACAGGAGTCAGAATAATTCTTCCGCTAAGGTTCGGAAAGCAGCAGTGATGTTTAAAGATAATGCTCTTTGTCAGTGTCTGTTATGAAGGTTAATAAAAGTGATTATGCATAAAGACAAGCTAAGGAGGACTTCTAGCTGTGAAAAATAGCTTATTAAGAATAAATATTTTTTTCTTATTTCAGGTCCAACATTAATATGTGGGAATACACAGATCATTAAGTCTTTAGTAGTAGCGCTTTTATCCCAGTTTGACGGTATTAGGTGAATTTCTTTTGGGCAAGACAGTTTGAAGACATCTGTTGGGTTTTTTTGATTTTGTTTCTGGGCTTTTTGGTTTGTTTTTTTTTGTATTATGCAACTCTCAGCCTTCTAATACGACTGCTCAGATTTTATTCCAAATGATACAGTTCCTTCGTGTTGCAGATTCTCCTATGGTTGGTTTGTTTGGCATTTTTTGGTTGGTGTTTGGTTTTGGGTTTTTTTTTTGGGAGGATACACATTCTTCACTGGTGGTGTCTCTCTGGTGAAAAGCAGGAGTATAGCAGCTGACAAGATTCTGTTGATACTCATCAGTAGTTACACTGATACCCTATTTGCAATCAGCTGGTTACTGGAGGCTGAAGCCAATGTCATCATGTTGTTTGGATTATCATGGAATCATAGAATGGTAAGGTTGGAAGGGACCTCAAGGATCATCCAGTTCCAACCCCCTACCATAGGCAGGGACCCCTCCCACTAGTACAGGTCACTCAAGGCCTCGTCCAACCTGGCCTTGAACACCTCCAGGGAGGGAGCAGCCACAACCTCCCTGGGCAACCTGTTCCAGTGCCTCACCACCCTCACTGGAAAGAACTTCCTCCTGACATCCAGTCTAAATCTCCCCTCTGCCAGGTTAAACCCATTGCCTCTAGTCCTGTCATTGCAAGACCTTGTAAATAGTCCCTCCCCAGCCTTCCTCTAGGCCCCCTTCAGATACTGGAAGGCTACTATAAGATCTCGAAGCCTTCTCTTCTCCAGGCTGAAGAGTCCCAACTCTCTCAGTCTGTCTTCATAGGAGAGCTGCTGCAGCCCTCTGATCATCTTTGTGGCCCTCCTCTGGACCCACTCCAACAGTTTGATGTCCTTCCTGTGCTGGGGGTTCCAGAACTGCACACAGGACTCCAGATGGAGTCTGACGAGATCATGCCGAGTCCAAACTTTGCAATGTTAATTCAACCAGATGTTCCTTAGCAGACCTACTTGGAATTCAGCATGCTACAGCACAACCCATTGGTGCTGACCCCACTGATGTGTGTTTGCTTTTAGTGTACTCTTGTTGCATTTCTCCTAATTACCAAATTATTCTGAAATGTTTGTACCATTCAAATCACTTTTCACCTTTTATGAAAGAATTCTCTCCTTTTTATTTAGAGAACTTATAACAGCACAATACTATAGAGTGGTGGAAGTGATAGTAGGGTGAATAGATGATAAGGACAACCTTTATTCCCAAAAATTTCAGGCTCCTGCAGGATTCCATACTTGTATTTGCTCCAAATTTAGGCTGTATTCAAAAGTGAAATTTTCCAATATATAAACCCACAGACCGACACAATGTTTGAAAATGAAATGTGTCTGTGCATGCTGACCTTGATGAAAACATTTTGCCTATTGAAAGATGTGGAAATGGTGACAATTAAACTTGAATTCTTAAGTTTATATAGCATAGGAATTCCTTGCAATATGAACTGTGTTGCTTCACAAATATGAGATCAGACACCCCCTTAAAGTTTTTGCAGAGTACTTCCTAAGACTGTGTGTCCCATGAGTAAGATTGTTTTAACATTAAGAGAGTTTCCAAGATTAGGGAAACTGCATTTTATTGAAACACAAGAGGATTTTTTTGCCAGTCCATTTGCCTTTGCAGTAAATAGGATAGCCCTATTAATGGATTTGGTCTTTTGCCTGCCAGCACTGTCGTTCCAATTTCTAATCCATTCTTTGCTAGTAATAGAAGGTATTCAGCCCTAAAATTAAAATGATGGTTGGCTTTGCTAACTTTTCAGGACCAATTTCTCAGTGTGTGTTTTGCACTTTGCTCTTTTGTTCTGCGCTTGGCTCTTGATTACTTGGTGTATACAATGTCCCGCAGGGCAAATTATAGTGGAGTAATTAAAAACTACCAAGAGTTTCCCAAGTTATGCAAGATCCCTACAACTGTGAAACTCCTTTTCAACTTCCCAATCACATACTGTGAAGTGTCATAAATCAAACTTTGAAAACACTCGAAGCTGTACTGTGAATACTTACAGGTATATTTTAGTTCCAGAGAAAACTTCTGTTAAAGTTTGCTGCTGCCTTTTTCAGTACTCATTTTCTTCATTTAAATCTCACAAATGAAGAGCATTTTAATTACAAGTAACGCTGTTTTAAGGAGACATGATCACTTATGCAGCATTGGTGACATTATTGTCTTTGTTTTCACTCGAACCTGGAGTGAGAGCAAGCACTTGGGCTTTGTTAGGGCTGGGTAGTGTGATAAAGGAAACTGAACCTCATGGTTGTGGGTCTCATATTACTGCTTAGGGAGGTCAGGAAGTTATTTTTAGCTTGGTGCCACTAGTCTGGGAAAACTTGAAAGACCTCAGCCTAGTTTGAAACTGTGGGAAATGGCCAGGCAAATTGTTGAGATGGGTCCTTAGTGTCATCTCACAACAAGCTTTCTGGTTGGAACGTTGTAAGTATCCTCATCTCACACTGAAATCAGCTGATCATGAAGGTTGCACAGTGTCACATTACAGCAACAAATCTGTATTTGTTCTTACTGCAGAGGACAAGTTTTATTGCTAAAATGTTGTATGACTGGAGAAATCATTCTTCTGGATTATTCCAGGCTAGAATAACATACGTTATAGTTGCCTGTAATATTTTGTCATTAAAACAAATACAGATTTACAGTAGATAGTGCTGAGGCAAGCAGAGGACAGCTGCTCTTGGACATAGATCCAATGTATAGCTGTAATATCCTGAGACTTCTGTTTTGTTCTTTTAAAAGTCTTCCTTTGACCAAGAAAAAAAAATCTGTGATTTAATAGCTGTGAAAATAGACAAGAAAAATACTCTTTATATGCCCAAGTGTGCCTTAAAATAATAAATTAATAGTGCACTTTTACCTCTGCAGTTGTCACTATGCACAGTAATTAGTAGAGTTAATTGGCACCGTTATAAGCAGGAGAGGCCTGGCCACAATGTGTGCACCTTCTCTTGCTACCAAATAAGGAACACTGAACAAGAATGACAGCTTTCACTGCTGGGGGCTAGTTTGGGTGAAGAAACTGACATTTGCCGTCAGATTGTAAAACAATTTGTTTCAGACCAGCTAAGGTTTATGGTTGGGCTTAATTATTTAAAAGGTCTTTTCAGCCTAAATGTTTTTGTGGTTCTGAGAGCTAAATTGCTGTATTGCCATACTAGTGATGGAATATAAAAACACATTCCTACTAACACATTTAAATAAAATGCAACAGCTGGGGAGCGAAAACCTTTTACTTATCCTGTAGAAAATTAAATCAATGACTGACAATTTTAGGTTTAAAAGACATGATAATATAAACCAGCACCCCAGTGTCTCTTCTCTTGAATATTTCATTAGTTCCATACTTAAAGGTGAGATTTCTGTAAAACAAATAAAACTGTAGCTTTGTGTACCAGCACATAATTGATTTTAATGGCGAGAACAGGTTTTAGCCAGAGTCAACAGACTCTGAACCAGCTCTGCAGGAATCAGAGCAGAAGGGAGGTGATAGGAGTATTGGCAGAAAGCTTCCCTGAGCTGAAATATGTCTTTGGCTGTAAAAATTCTTGTGTCGTACAGTGTTTAGCAAAACTTGTCTGAGTTGTGCAGTCTATCAGAAGAACAATCCAGTTTCTGTGTAAGGTCATGCCAGTTCAGCACAAGTAACACTTTGTCCTTTTTTCTATGGTTTGTTTGCATTTTAGCATTGTATGTTATGTTTCTTTATGTTCCTGTGGTTTCTGTGCCAAAAGAGAGAGAGAAAAATATATTAATGCAATGAAAATCCCATTGCAAAAATAGATGAAGGGGACAAGAGAAGGTTCAGGGTAATAAAAAAAAATCTTTGAAATATATATATATAGTAAGCTATTAGTAACTATTTAATTAAAGATATCATGGTTTAGAGGCTTTCATAGGAAACATTTAAGTTATCGACAGAAATCTTGCTTGATAAAGATTGCCCTTTAATAAAGATGGAAAAGAGAATTTGACCAATCTTGATGTACAGCGAAGCAGAAACATAAGAACACCTTCTTTTCTTTAGAATTCAGAGACACTGTAGAAGGTGGATAGAACCTCCAAGCCTCTTTAATTCAGGCTTTCTCAATCCCCTCTTCCTGATAGATGGCTTGCTAACAGGCACATGTGTTCACAGGTAGATTTTAGTGAAATAAATACTGATTGAGTTACAGGACAGTTATGAATATTCATTTTATGTAACTCCTGCAAGAAAAACAACATTAATTTCTCCCTGAAATTAGTTTAAATGTTTTGTTTTGTATACATATTGAACATGCTGAGGAAAAATACTTAGCAAAGCACTGGTTATTTTGTCAAATAAAGAGCTCTTGTTCAGGTAAAAGAAAAAAAAAGTTCTATGAATATCATGAATATTGCTAATTGCTCTAGATGTGGGAGAGGGGAAGACTGTCTTCATAGTGTCCTGTAAATCTTTTTGAGCACCTGTGCATGTTCACTGCCTCTGCTCCAGACACTTTTATCTTTCCTTCACCTTCTGTTTGCTAGACCAAGCAAACAGTTTTATCAACTTGTCCTTACATGTCAGGTTTCCTCACTGATTCTCACCCTTCCTCTCTCTCCTGGGTTCTCCTTAGTCCATACTTGGAACGGAATATTGTTTTCCAGTTAAAACATTGCCAGCATGGAATGAAAAACAATGGTTACTTCAGCACCTTGCACACACACAAGTGAACATGGCAGCCACTCACCTCACTGTTTTCTTTCTGGTTTCCTGTTCTTTTGTGACAGCACTCTGTTACATGTAAGTGGTATACACATGTAAGTCATTAGGCACATGTTTTGCAGCTATTTGAAGGATAGAAATCTCCTAACATTTACATTATTCCCCCAGGTGTATCAGTCTCAGTCACTTCTCTCTGTTTTTTTGGTTCTTTCTTTCTTTCTTCCTTCCTTTCTTTCTTTCCCCCAGGCAGTACTCAAATGGAAAAAAAAGGCTTTGAGCCCTTTTTGGTCAATGGAAAACAAATATAATGTTGGTAGTCATTCTGTTAGCATTTTCCCTTGAAATTTAAAGGAAGGACTGACTGTACAGAGCTTTCTTGGAGTGTATCCAGGTTGCTTCTGTAAAGGTGAAATTCAGAGCTATGCCTTCTGCTTGTATAGCTATCACTGTTGCTATGTTGAAAGTTCAAGGCCAATAGTTGAGAATAGATGTTGAAATGCTTAGGAATGTTGTTCAAGGAGTGAAGAAACTTCTATTCTGAATCACTGCCATTTAATTAAGCCTGGTTGAAGGAATCAGGAGTTTCTTCAACTGAAGCATTTCTCACTCCTATGGAAGAGGAAAGGTGAAGCTTAGAGCTCGGCAAAGATGGCAGTTTGAAGTTATAGACCTCTGTAATTCTTACTTGGGATGTATTCTTGGCAAAAAAATTATAGGCAGAAAACAACAAAATACTGATCACAGATTTCTATGATGTCAGCACAAGAGCTGGAAATAGAACATCTGAGCTTCTGGTCTACCATTTCTGTCAAGTTGGGATTAAGTAAAATGCAATGCTGCCGCTACGAGCAGCCTTTCCGCAACACACACTAAACTTAACTACAAATCAACATATTCTTGCAGCTATCTGACTTCAATGTAACACCAGTTACTCATTAAATACATTATTTTCAGGCCTTGTTGTGTCGCTTAATTTATGGTGGACTTAGCATCTAAATTGAGTTAGTTTAACTCAGCTGCCGTACAGAGTTTGTATGTCAAGTCAACCATGTACTCAGTAAAGGAAATGTAGTACCAGGCAAAGCAAGCAAGGGATAAAGAGCAAAATTGGAAACATGCTAAGGCATTTTAAGTTCCAGTATCATATTTTGCAAAGGGGGATAGAAAAAAAATGAAAGGGAATATAGAGCAGGAAGATATTTTTACGTGTCTTAGAATCATAGAATGGTAAGGTTGGAAGGGACCTCAAGGATCATCCAGTTCCAACCCCCTGCCATAGGCAAGGACACCTCCCACTAGTACAGGTCACTTAAGGCCTTCTCCAACCTGGCCTTGAACACCTCTAGGGAGGGAGCAGCCACAACCTCCCTGGGCAACCTGTTCCCGTGCCTCACCACCCTCACTGTAAAGAACTTCCTTCTAACGTCCAGTCTAAATCTCCCCTCTGCCAGTTTAAACCCATTGCCCCTAGTCCTGTCATTGCAAGACCTTGTAAATAGTCCCTCCCCAGCCTTCCTCTAGGCCCCCTTCAGATACTGGAAGGCTACTCTAAGGTCTCCTGGAAGCCTTCTCTTCTCCAGTCTGAAGAGCCCCAACTCTCTCAGTCTGTCCTCATAGGAGAGCTGCTGCAGCCCTCTGATCATCTTTGTGGCCCTCCTCTGGACCTGCTCCAACAGTTCCATGTCCTTCCTGTGCTGGGGGCTCCAGAACCGCACACAGTACTCCAGGTAGGGTCTGACGAGAGCAGAGCAAAGACCTCAGTAGCCTTATTGTCAACACGTTACTGGAGGAGAGCATAGTTAATAGCTATATCATAAATAAATAGTAAAGAACCATAAATTCTCTGTGCCTGACCCAGTAATGTTTGAGTCCTTCCCTAATGTACCAGTCCTACAAGTGTTTACATATGCACTTAACCTTCCTTAGAAATCTTTGCACAAACAGCTCCAGTGACTAAACCTGTGCAAGTATGAAAGTGTTTACAAGGTTCTGTAAAATTCAGACTTGAAGAAATAAAATCAGAATCCTTGAACTTTACTGTGCTTTGCTTAGTGCTTTAGTTTTTGCACATTTTAGACTAGCTGCTTGGTGCAAAATCCTTCTGTGTACATTACACTAGCAGATCAGTGCTTTATGAATGTGTACTCACCTTCTGCTGCTGTTCTCTGGAGCTGTTTTTAACAGGCACTGGTGACAACTATTGAGTTGTATTTATAGCTTTGTTTTGCTCTCTCCTAGAAGGACTAATCCCTTAGACATTTCATTCCAGTACCTCAGATTAATTTTCCACAAATTAACCTCAAACAAATGGTAATGCAGATGTTTTTGCATTGCAGAAAGTGTCCCAGCTAAGATAAAGGGGTTGTATAGATAGGAGAAAGGGCAAGGAACAGTCATTTTATTTTACAAGTCAGCAAAAGATAGCTGCAGGCAGCATCAAGAAAAAAGATATATTACAGTAAGGTCAGGAAAACAACCATCTGCTGACTCCATTTACTGTTCTTTTAATAAATCTGGTTAGAATTTGAACATAGCTTACATTTTAAAATATCTATTAATTCTAGTATTGTCTTTTCTGAGTAACTGCAAGAGAGAGTTTTAACGATCACTTTGCATAGTCAGTCCCAATGTGACTTCTTTCTATTGCCTTTGCTGTTTTTTTTTGAGTTACCCATGCTTTATATTTCCTTCCTGGGACTCTAGATGTTCATGTTCAAGCCTTGCTTCTTCCTATAGATACTAAAGAACAATTTGATTTTTCTGTCCTTGCTCTTGCTCAGTGTCCTTTATGCTACATTATTCTGTGCTGACAGGAGAACCGCAGAACACAGAAGCCAGGACAATAGAAATCTTAGCTAAGGAACTATCTTGGGTGCAAACAGAATTCTATGAGCTTTAAGCAGTAGGATATTTCACACCAGTGATCAATTAGATTAATGCCTTTCTTGACATAGCCAACACCTTATGGGCCTTACAAGAGGAGATATTTTGGGTGAGACAAAATAATGCTAGTCTCAGGCCACTATATTCTAGCTTTGTGTCCAAGCTTTTCGCATCAACAGCAGTTTAATTTCAATACATTGGTAGCATCCCTTCAAAAATACCACAAAGACTCCCAACAGCTGCGACTGTCAACAAACCTCCAAATTTAAATGCTTATATTACATAAGGGAGAATTATGAGGAAGTCTGTGCTTTCAGCTACATCAACTCAAGCACACTTAGAGCAAGGCTAAGCCAAAGTATCAACACAAATAACCTCAACCTCATGCATTGATTTCAGCTGAGCAAGGTGGCAAAAATGGTAGATAGAGTTAGTTATTAAATGACATATTTAAAGAATTCTATTCAGGCTTTTTTGAACAGAAAGTAACAAATTTGCCTGTGGTTTATAGTTGGATATAAACTGTCTTCTTAGCTTATTGTTTAAAACCTTTTGGTAAGAATAACATTAATACAGTAAATCAGATCTAACTCTAAGGTCACATCTTATTACAAATACTTACATTCGAAGGCTAAACATGAGGAAAACAAAAGTCTGTCTGTAAAAACAAATAATTGGTGCTCTCTCTGGCTTGATGCCAGTTCAGCAATTAACAGTTAAGTTTAGGCTCAGGTCTGGCATCAGATAATATTCTCAAGTAAGCAGATGTTTAAAGAACAAAGCCACAAGTATTTCTGTATAAAAAACATGACGACAAAACATCAGCGTAGCCTGCCAGCTGGCACATCTTTCCCAGAAGACTAAAATGCCCAGCAGAACAACTGAATGGAATAATTCATGAAAACTGATAATTAAGTTTCAGCAATATTGCCATTTTTTCTTAGAAGTCTGGCCTTTTTTCACACAGGTAAATAATTATTTGGTTTACTCTGATTATTTTATGCTTTCTAAACAGGCAAAATACTATGAAGCAGTTCTTTTCCACACAAACAGGACATAATTTTTAGCACATTGTTGAAATTTCCCCTTTAAAATACAAATTGAAAAAAAAAAATCAGCTGTGAGGTTTAGATCCTTAAATAGACAAAACTATTTTCAAGGCATTCTGATAATACATTGTTACAATTAAAAGCAACATCTGTCTCAAGACAGTCTTAAATAAATTCGTGTAAAAAAAAAATATATGTTTCCAGCAGCATTTGTATTATGTGATATAATGAATGTCTTTTCTCTTTAATGCGCCTAGAAAATTTATCACTGTAGAAATAGTAAATTGCAACCAGCCAAACCACTGAATTCAACACATGGTTTGAAACTGCAAGGAGAATATCAGAGGGAAACAGAGTAACAGGATTCTACATTTGAAATACTTGTAGATTTTCTAACAACTTCTCATCTGGTGCTGTGAAGCTTGAAGGAATCCCTCAAATGCTTTAAAAAAACCCAGTGTCTTATATAACCTCATTTTCATTATAATTAAAATAATATTATTGCTTCCTTTACAGTTCAGCAGATCCACCATTTCCAAGTGATCAGCTTGGCAGCACTTCCTCTCTCCTGGTTTAATTTTACATTTGAACTGCAGACATGGATGCAAGGTGTTAACATTTTTCCATTTAATAAATACTTTAAGCCCCACCTCTCCAGAGTGCTGCTATGAGGGCTTGGGGAAGAGTGGCTGGAAAACGGCCCAGTGGAAAAGGATCCGGTGGAGGCTGGTGGATGGGCAGCTGAACATGAGCCAGCAGTGTGCTCAAGTGGTCCAGAAGGCTAACAGCATCCTGGTCCTTATCAAAGCCAGTGCGTCCAGCAGGAATAGGGAAGCAATTGTGCTGCTGTACTCAGCCCTGGTGAGGCAACCGCTTGGGTACTCTTCTCTGTTCTGAGTGCCAGAGTGCCACAATACAGGAAAGATGTTGAGGTCCTGGAGTGTGTTCAGAGCAGGGCAATGAGGCTGGTGAGGAGTTTGGAGGGTGTTGTATGAGGAGCAGCTGAGGAAGCTGGGGTTGTTTAGTCTGGAGAAGAGAAGGCTAAGGGGACATTTTATTGCTCTCTACAGCTACCTGAAAGGAGGGTGTAGTGAGGCTGATGCTGGTTTCTTCTCCCATGTAGCTCAGGATAGGGTGAGGGGAAACAGGGTTAAGTCATGTCAGGGGAGGTTTAGACTGAACATTAGGAAAAAATTCTTTATGAGAGAGTGGTGAGGTGTTGGAAGAGGATGCGGAGCAGGTGGTGGAGTTGCCATCCCTGGAGGCATTCAAGAAAGGTGTAGGGGTGGTGCTTCTGGATATGGTTTAGTGGTCATGGTATCTGGGTTAGGGTTGGACTCAATGATCTTAAAGGTCTTTTCCAGCCTCAGTGCTTCTATGATTTTCAGAGCAGGTAAGCATTTGTGAGAACAAAATAATTTATATGCATAAGATAAGACTGGGAAATTTGACTTAAGGCCCTATTGAAGAAATATTTCTTGATCCTCTTCAGACTTTTACTCTAACAGCTGGCTTAGATATGAGGTCACTTTTTTCCTCTTTGTCCAGTAACTGCTGTTTACCATCCCTATTTGGAAGGATTCAGTAACAGAGTGTGACCTCCTAAAAATCATGGTCTTTTTTGCTCTGTTGTAAAAATTTAAGGAAATAAGGCATCATCTGACTTGAACTGCATTTGCTCTGGCACACATTGCACTCCTCCCATCTCTGAGGGAGAATTTCCAAATTAAGAATTTGTTACACCAGTCTTGGTAGTTTCTGCAGGCGGTCATTGACTTGATCTTTTGATCCAGCCCTCTTTTTCTTCTGGAGGAATAAAATCCTGGGCTGGAGAAAGAATTGACTTCAGTCGAAGCATTGAGAAAGCAATGCGAATCATTGCCATTCCCAATTACTGGAGCTCTAATGTATGTAACAAACTGCAAGCAAATGACAACCAACAGCCACTTTACCTTAGGACAGCTGGGCAGTGGCTGCCTTGTGCCAGAGGACTACATTTGGTTGCTGAAAGGACAGTCACTACAACCTGTGCTGCCTTCTCTCCAAGGCAAAGGCAAGTGTCCAGCAATGCCCGGGCACGGCCAGTCACTGTTGGACAAGAGGAAATTGTTTCGTAATCCATTCGGGACAGCATTTGCTGTGAGCGAAGGACATCGAGGAGGTGGTTGAGGCGTCCTTCTGTCATGCAGTTCAGTATGGTATGTCTCTGGCAGGCTAGTATGTGACAGCAGCTGCCTTCGCAGCCCGGATCTTGAGTGAAAAGGAAACAAAAAGGAGATAAACTAAGTGTTCTTTCCTTCCAGAAGTTGTTAGCAAGAAATGTAACACCAGAAATATGGATTTAGTAGAGGATAGGAGTAGGAGGAGTTTATTTGCATTTTTTGGTCAGATTAAAGGACACCGTCATTTCTAAAGATTAAGGGAAGGAGGCTTTCAGGTCTCACACTGTTCTTCCACCATCTGAATCAAGCTTTATGCAAAGTAGCTTGGCTCAACGTAGATGAGAAAAACTTTGTTCTGTGGAAGAACAGATGATCCTACTACCCTGAACTGTCTGAAGCATGTAGTGTGAAACATGGAATTTGAATATAACTCAAAGTCAAGATAGTAACAAAAGTAATAACAGAATGGTCAAGACCTTCGGGTTCTGTCTCTTTTCACAAACTGGTTAGAATATTTAGTTCAGACATTTGTGGTTTTAGCCTAGAGTGAATAACATATCAAGAGAAAAATTGATAACCAAAAGCTGTTGCTGCTTCGAAAAGCTTGCCTTTGTCATTCTGATTTCTGATTGTAGCCCACAGATTCTGTGGTGAACTTTCTGAATGAGCTAGTCTGTTGATTTATCCAGAGATTACATCATCACACAGAAGTAAACTGGAGAAGGGTGGCCAGCTAGATATGAGAGCTATCCTTGGCCAATTTGGAAAAAGGTAGCAAAAAAAGCTCCCAAAGCATCACCTCCAGGCAGAGACAGGCTTCATAAAACAGAAGCTGTCCTGTTCTGCCTCTGTTCAGTAGGAAGTTATGAGACCATATAGAAAAGGAAATAAAGGATCTCTTCTCCTAGTCACCTGTTTATGTAGTCAACAGCCACTTTTGCAAAGGTGTAGGATACACAGTGTAAAATAAAATTAAAATATTTCCACAGTTAGAATACTAATATATTTAAATGTGTGTCATTAAAAAACAAAAAAACAAGACCCAATATTTTCAGAACTATTCTCAGCTTGAATATAACCCTGGAAAAAAAGAATAAGCCAGGCCATGAACTTTTGAGACTATAGGAACAGCTAACACACAAACATGAGACATTAGCATCAAATTTGGAGAAATTATTACACAAAATACCCAAAAACATGCACAAAGTTTAGTGAGATTTGTGTCCTCTAGCCTTTAAACAACTCAGTCACTAAGATATGGCCAAGGAGAATATTGCCGCCTCAAATTGCACGTAGTGTCTTACCTGTCACTGCTTGATCAGAATGTGTAGGCTGTGGTCTGTGCTTAAGAGCCAGTGGTAGGTCCTTATGCTGACTGTTTTCTTTGCCTACAGCTGAACGAGGTACAGGAACTGTGCAAAAAGAAATGGATTTTCTACTGTCCAAGCCTGGGTGATCTAGAAAGAGTTTAAGGTGAGCAAGATGAGACCCTTGAATTTAATAACAACAGAGCATTATACATAAAAGCTTTTTCTAAAGAAGTATGTCTCTCTCTGCATGACACAAATTTAAACATTAGAATGGGACAAATTCACATTGGAAAGACAAAAATGTTGATTATCAGGAATTATTCAACATGTTCCTGGCAATACAACCTTTTAAAAAAAACTATCTTTTTCTCATTGGCAAGTTACAAAAATCCCAGTTTTTCCCAGTGACACAAGGCATTGTAGTTCCCAGGAAAGGCTTGTTCTGTCAAAAGCCACAGATCAGGGTTCTAAAAACAAATGTGTGTATATATATATATAAAAAATTAACCAAAAAGTATTGTTATGTCTCTAGCTTGACATGGAATTGTTGGAGCAGGTCCAGAGGAGGGCCACAAAGATGATTATAGGGCTGCAGCAGCTCTGCAATGAGGACAGACTGAGAGAGTTTGGGCTCTTCAGACTGGAGAAGAGAAGGCTTCCAGGAGACCTTATAGTAGCCTTCCAATATCTGAAGTGGGCCTACAGGAAGGCTGGGGAGGGACTATTTACAAGGTCTTGCAATGACAGGACTAGAGGCAATGGGTTTGAACTGGCAGAGGGGAGATTTAGACTGGATGTTAGGAGGAAGTTCTTCACAATGAGGGTGGTGAGACACTGCAACAGGTTGCCCAGGGAGGTTGTGGCTGCTCCCTCCGTGCAGATCTTCAAGACCAGGTTGGAGGAGGCCTTGAGTGACCTGTACTAGTGGGAGGTGTCCCTGCCTATGGCAGGGGGTTGGAACTAGATGATCCTTAAGGTCCCTTCCAACCTTACCATTCTATGATTCTATAATTCAGGCTTCAGATGATGCCAGTAGAGGGCACAGCTGTATGCTGAGAAGGGACAATTTCACACTGAAAATGACATTTGGTATGGAACAACTGGTAATATTTATCCTTTTCTTAGAACAGATGGAACAGAACAAGTTTCAATATAGAGACCTTTCTTTGTTGTTGAGTTCTGTGGGACAGTGTTTTCTCTTGCACTGCTATCAAGTAGAATAGATGGCAGGCTTGGCATCACAAAAGGAATTTTCTTGCTGATTAAGTACTTGGGTTTTTGTGGACAGATAGCCTGAAAAAAAAAAGTCAAAATAGAGAAGAATTATCCTTGGATTCTTTGAATTATTCTTAAAATTATTGGAAATTTTAATTCCAAAACATTTTCTAAATAGCTTTGTCTTGAAATATCAGGCAGTAGTATCATGGAAGGTATGCAGCTGTGGAGCTTACAGATACACTTTGTTCAACTTCAGCTGGTTACCTCTGGTCAGTGTGGCAGTACAGATCCACAGGCTAACAGTCCTGGGGTTTACTGCAGGCCAGGTTGCTTCTGTAGCCTGTACTGCCAGCAGCAATGGGTTGGTAGAGGGCTGTTTAAAGCAAGCTCTGATCCAGAACCGAAGCTTGCATGTCTATCTCTGTACCTTTTGGTATAGGCAAGCCTGCCACAAATGCCAAACCACTTTGAAAATGAGAGTTAATTGTGTTTTGGAGTTAGTTATCACAAAGCAGTTGGCCTTGCTCTAAGAAAGATGGTTGAAAATGCTAGGATTCAGATGAGGACTTTCCCCAGTCTCCACTGTACATGCTACAAGAAAGTTTAGTTTTTTGTTATTTCATAAGGACCTCTTCAAGAAAGAAAGGATCAGAGCAACTCTTCAGTAGAGGAGGCTGTTTTTGCAAGAGCTGCATCAGTCAGCTACTTGGAAGATGGTAAAGCAGTATGGTTTGTTGGTCAGCTGGGTGGAGTTAATCCTGATTGGGGGAAAAAAAAAGGGCTAGGAACACTTTGCCCCACTGTGAAGGCTGGCAGAAGAAACAAGAATCTTAATGAAGTAATCTTGTAAGAGTCATGCCAAGTACTCACCTCTGAATTGCATATGCCTGTCTGCAATGTGTATATTGCTGAACCTTTGCATGCATTAAGTGCTGTCTCCTGGAAAAAAAACAGCACAACAACTCCAGTTAAGTGTACAAGGGGTTTGTTCAATTCAGTTGTTGGGAGCAAGAATTTATACTGACACCAACAATATGCTATACTGCAAGGTACACTGATATGTAGTAGCAGGGAATTGCACAGAGCACTTCTGCATTTTAACACATCAGTGGGCAGAGAATCTGACCAACTCTACCATGTCACTGTTCATTCTGTTCAAATTTATTGAACCCCAATTTTGGT
Source organism: Semnornis frantzii (assembly GCA_013399775.1). Classification (NCBI taxonomy): domain Eukaryota; kingdom Metazoa; phylum Chordata; class Aves; order Piciformes; family Ramphastidae; genus Semnornis; species Semnornis frantzii. The sequence continues at coordinate 40,477 of VWYK01000767.1, read as the reverse complement.
TAATACAAGGGAAGGTGAAAATAGCCTTCTATTGGGAGAGAGAGAGAGACTGGACAAGCTGTAACATGTTTTTCTTTAGGTATCCAAGCGGCAGGGCTGTGCTGCGTTTAGTATGCCAAACTGTCTGCAATAAGGATGTGTCAACACTTGCCACTTTTCTCTCCATTTGTACATCTGCAGTGGATTTGTGAAACTGTCTTTTTAGTTTATATTCTTCAACATCTATGAATTGATCCATTTTCAAGAAACTTCAGTAGTGTATTCAGTCATTTTAAACACACTATCAGTATCAGTGCTTTTTGCTAATTTAGCAAATACAAAGATAAAACTTTGCTCAAGGGAGACTGAAGAAGGAATATTTGACAGCACAATCCTAAATGTTAACAGTGGTAAAAAAAAAAGACGGACTATAGTTCTGCCACCTATTAAAACATAGATCAATTCTGCTCTATAGTCCCAGAATGTGATTGCAACACAGAGAAATGACCCAGCATGCATTAACATAACCAACTCACATAAATACAGAGATGAAACTGACAGCATAGCACGGGTTGTGTAAATCCAGTCAGAGCTAGGACACTTGTTCAAGAGCTGAAGTGTCTGTCACTAGCTTCTTGACTCTAAGTTAGCCAGATAGTACACAGCTATATTTGTGGCAGCCAGATTTGTGCCAGACTTCCCATGGAAACACAGACATATATGGCGTGAGCTGTGTCCCTCAGCCCTTGGCTGTTACCCCATCCATTCCTGTGGTGTCAGAGGACCCTCTTGGACCTTAAGACAAGCAGTGTCCTGTGCCTGAAGCACATCAATTCAGAAGCAGTGAAGCATGCAGAAGGGCCATTACTGGTATTGCTGCAAGAGGTGCGAACACTGTCTAAGTTTTGGACTACATAACTTCTAACAAGTACATACAACAGAAATTGACCTTGGTTCTAGCCCTAATCTGATTTTCTTGAGGCTGATATTTGTTCTCACTCACGTGGTCTTACCAGTCTGACTACTGCTGGTGATTGGAAATAAGCTATCATATTTTTATAGTTGCATGTGGCAACTTACATAGTTTCTAGGGAACTTCACAAAATACATTTTCTACAATTCCTAAATGGACCTGAAATGCCAAAGGGCACCCCCCAGGTCTCTGCCATGTCTGATAAAACAGACAAAACCTTTCCTAGGTTTGGGCCCCAGAGATTGAAAGAATCAGTTAAGGTTTATGTAAAAGAAAACTGAATTTTGCACTCACCTTTGCATCCACCAGATTGTAGATTGCAGTGGAAATTGCCTCTTTATTTATACTAGTCACAATTCCAGTTAGAAGCTCTGCACATTCTGCAGGGGTAATAAAGCCTTTTAAATACCACATTGTCTTATGAAAGCAGGTATATATTTAGGCATTAGCATATTACAGCCAACTTTACTATTTTGTTCTTAAGTGTTCATACAGATGTAGTGAACTTATTTGGAATAGGGTTACACATGACTGTATAACTATCACAATAAAGCTGTATGCAAATTGCTTCCTCAGCACTTCAGCTTTGGGCCCTTCACTACAAGAAAGAGGTACTGGAGTGGTCCTAGAGAAAGACAATGATGCTGGTGAGGGGCCTGGAGAACAGGTCTTAGGAGGAGCAGCTGAGGGAAATGGAGTTGTTCAGCCTGGAGCAAAGCAGGCTCATGGGACACCTTCTTAGTTTCTAACTCCCTGAATGGAGTAGCAAGGTGGATGTCAGTCTCTTTTCCTCAGTAACATATGACAGGATGAAAGGAACTAGCCTCAACTTGTACCAAGAGAAATTTCTTCACTGAAAGGGTTCTAAAGTACTGGAATAGGCTTGCCAGAGCAGTTCTTGAATCCTCATCCCTAGAGGTTTGAGAGGCAGAGATGTGGTGCTGAGGGACATGGTTTAGCATCAGATTTAGAGCTAGAGAATGGTTGGACTTGATCAGAGGGCTGGAACAGCTCTGCTATGAGGACAAGCTGAGAGAGTTGGGGCTCTTCAGACTGGAGAAGAAAAGGCTTCCAGGAGACCTTATAGTAGCCTTCCAATATCTGAAGCAGGCCTACAGGAAGGCTGAGGGGGGGACTATTTACAAGGTCTTGCAATGACAGGACTAGGGGCAATGGGTTTGAACTAACAGAGGGAAGGTTTAGACTGGATGTTAGAAGGAATTTCTTCACAGTGAGGGTGGTGAGGCACTGGCACAGGTTGCCCAGGGAGGTTGTGGCTGCTCCCTCCCTGTAGGCGTTCAAGGCCAGGTTGGAGGAGGCCTTGAGTGACCTGTACTAGTGGGAGGTGTCCCTGCCTATGGCAGGGGGTTGGAACTAGATGATCCTTGAGGTCTCTTCCAACCCTACCATTCTATGATTCTATGATCTTAAAAGTCTTTGCCAACCAAAATTCTAAATATTAACATTTTTTGGCTACCTTTTCAGAAACAGGTGATAAACATAATTCCACTAAAGTAAGCAATGACAACACACTTCAAAAGGGAACTGGTTATGTATTGGAATCAAGAAATGCTGAAGACAGGTTGATCTTTGTTAAACTAGTATATATAGCTGATAATATCCCTTCCTCTATTTCTACTCATATCTTCCTACACACCATTTTGGAGATAAGGAAGCCATTTCTGGTAGGAAGGTTGAGTTAGAAAATACATCTGCAGCATTTTTGTGAGCTAAGGTACTTCCGCTTCAGTTGTTTTGTCATTGATTTAGAGTGCTAGAACCAATGTTCCCAGACAGACTGTCTCCATTAGAAATCTTCCAAAGAACGCAAATCCTGGATGTTACCTGCACTACATGGTCTACAGTTTGGTTCTTGATGCCAGCACATAGCAATGAAGTGCAACAATTTGTTCCTCTCAGGCAAATCCCTTGGTATAAACTTTTCTGAAATGCCAGGACGCACACTGCTGCAGATTCCTGTCAAAACTTCCAGCAGGGTTGCTTGACCTGCAATTTATAGGGAAATGTCATTGCAGAAAACATGAAAGTCACCAGAATTCTCTTAAAAATATATTCAGTTGTGACAGTTTGGGAGTTCCCCACCCCCCACTTGTAAAATGACCCAGATTAGAACTGGGACTGGAAGAGATGAAGCTCTATTTACAGCTTAGCACAATGTACAAGCAGATATACACACTATATACAGGAGTATTTACAGAAATATACATGGAAAAGGTAATACAGAAACAACTCCCCTCCCAGAAATCAGAGACCCCAGGAGGGGCTCCCAACCACCCTTCCACCTTACCCCAAGGTTTGCCTTACGCACAAGGTGAATTTTTAGGATCAGCTGGGGGAGGATTAGAAGGAAAGTGGTTAATTCAGTAGAGAGGAGAAGCCAGAGCTACTAGAGAGCCCAAGAAGCTGTGCCTCATGACCCAGACTGCCAGCTCGAGACACTCTTATCTTTTTGTTTTGGTTTCTTATTCCTAAACATCGCAGCAAACCTATGAGTGAGGTAGACATCACCATCGCTTGCCTTCACAGCCTATAGTATAATTTTTTCTATTAAAATATTCCAATTAGCTCAAACCAGCACATCAGTGTAAGTTATTTGGTGTGTTTTAAAACAAACTCTGCTATTTCTAAAGCGAAAGTACATTAACACTCTGTATATGCAAGCCTAACATCTTGCATATGCTAACCTACAACAGTAACTTTAGCTACTTAACTGCAGCAGAGCATCTCAGGATAGAGAACTCTGTCCAAATAACTCAAACAGATACGTAAATACACACAGTGAATTAGACACAACAGACACCTCAGGAATACATATCATTATTAGGGGTATATTCTAAGCACACAATTTTATCTAAAGCCTTACATCTGAATTTTAAGAATGTAACTCGTATTGTCGAAAAAAAAATCTCCTTTGGGCAGCCACAAGATGGCAGCCATAAGCTGTATGAACATTGGGAGTCTCTTCTACACGGTGTTTCTGAAAGGTGCCCAACCTGTAAAATCCAGGAGTGCCTCAGTCAGTTTTGCCATGCAGAATGGAGCCTTTGGCAAAGAAGCCTTTAAATGATCTTCACCTCCAGGCTTGACAGGGTTCTGGGCAACCTCGTCTAGTGGAGGATGCCTCTGTTTACTGCAGAGGAGGTCGGACTAAATGACCTTTAGAGATCCCTTGCAAACCAAACCATTCTATGAAACAGATTGTTCCTAGACTTACATTTATTACACAATGCTTTGCAAACTAAGTTCTTTAAGTCTCCATGCACTTTCATCTAAGGAAGTAAGAGTTCCTCTTTACTGAAGATAATTCAGCATGAATTGGCATTTCATGATTGGGATTTGAAACCCATGGCAACTTTTAAAATGAGTATTCTGCTTATTTGGTTAGCTGCTTGCCACTAAAATGTTTCCCGACTTTAAAATGACAGTTGTCAAAGTTATGTTCTTCCTCACTGAAGGCAAGTGAAAAACACAACTTAAGAGAAAAAGTGCTTCAGCAAGCACAGAAGGATGATACAAGTGGAGTAAGAAGCTATGCTTTTCCCCTTCAGAGAGATCAGCTCCTCTGGAAACTCTGAGGATTTGTCACAGGATTCTAACCTTTACATCCTATAATGTGAAGCTTTGTGCTGTAACAGTAACAGAAGGCAAAGGGACACTGAAAAAAAATTTGTATCATAGTTTCCCTACAATAAGGGAATTTGTGGAAAAGATTAGGGTAACACAGAGTCTGCTGTGAACAATAGAGATAAATACCTTCAAAAGGTTTCCGTCTGCTTAGGCTCTCCCAACACAGTATTCCAAAACTGAAAGGAAAAGACAAGAGAGCAGCCATTAGTCACTAGTTTGCAATCCATGTCTATGTTCTTGTTTCTAAGAGCAAGGCTACTGAGGTAAACGAAGTGAGTTTATCAAGACAAAGCCTACCCAAGTCTCCCAATTTGGAAAGATCCTTTTTCCTGCATTATGAAGTTTCAGTTTTCAACCAAGCTGTTCTTATTGATCAGTAAGTATTACTTTTTCAGTTTTTAAATTTTTTTTTTTTAAATCTCTATTTACTCTTGTCAATTGCAGAACTTTCTGTTCTCCTTTATCTGGACTCTTAATCAGGTAACGGCTTAGCAAAAACTCAGTTCTGACCCACTGTCTTGTTTCTTCAGCAAATTTTGATGGGTCTCCAAATACCTTTTTCCTTATCTAACATCCTAGGAAGTATTTCAGTGATACCATAGATATACATACACAACTCAAAGTATATAATATGTGGTTCTTAAAAAAACAACAACTTGGAAGCAAGGAGGCTGCTTGAAAAGAGAAAGCGGGCTACAGATGAGTCGGAAGCAAAACAATCTGAAGGGGAAGAAGCAGATCTATTGTAGACCCATCTGCTTACTTGTGTATCTTATGTTGGAAATAACTCCATCTTCTGCCTTATTTCCCTGTAAAATCTGAAAGTGCTTTTCTTCAAATGCCTTCCAGGAAAATATTAACATCACATGGAGATACACGTAACTCACATACCCTCATTTTCTGCAGCACCACTGCCTAGACATGCACCCGTCTCACATACTGAGTGAGTCACATCTGAGAATCTAAAATCGTAGAAGAATAACATGTTGCAAAATGAATTATGCTACCTGAACGTGAGCCTCCACTTTTCCTGTCCAAAAAAACCTTGTGTATATAATTAGTCACATTCATTGAAAGTTCTCTGAAGCGTATACATTCTTTGACTTATCTCAGAGACCAATAACTAAGGATGGGGCTGGAGAAAAACAGGTGAGAGGGGACCTTCTTGACACTGATGGGTATCTAGGAGAAGCGGGATGAGAAGATGAGGCCAAACTCTTGTCAGTGATGTCCACTGGCCCTTGTCCTGTCACTGGGCACAAACTGGAACATGCTAAATTCCACCTAAACACAAGGGGAAATTTTACTTTGAGGGTGTCAGAGCCCTGGAGCAGGCTGCCCAGAGAGGTCATGGAGTCTCCTATTCTGGAGAGGTTCTGAACCCACTGAACCCCTAGCAACCTGCTGTAGGTGACTCTGCTTTAGCAGCAGGTTTGGACTAGATGATCTCCAGAGGTCCCTTCCAGCCTCTACCATTCTGTAATTCTGTGAGCCTGCCTCTGACAGTAAAGTGGGAGTTTAAATTTGTTGCTTCCGTAAGTGATCTGAAGGCAGAAGTGTGGTCATGCTTAAAAGTCGTTCCTACTGTTCATCCACAAGCTCTCTACACTGGCTGTAGACATGTATGTCCATACAGACAATAGATGCAATTTGAAGTTGCCTCATTTATTGAAGGATCTAATGCCCAAAAGGGATATGTGACCTTATGTAATCTTCCTCCTCTGAATAAATCAGTCTATTAAAAAGTGTTAATATTGAGTGGCTCAGGAGGTTTTTTCAGCAGTCTTAATGGGACACTACTGAGAGAAAGGTCTGAGTTTAACCACGGGCTCCTTTTAGTGTAAAAAATTCTTCCTGAAGCTAAAGCCAACACCAGTTCACACTTAGAATCAATGTAAAGCAGTTAAACTTCTAAACATCTTTTTAAAAAGTGTAATGTGATGCCAAAACTTTCAAGCATTTAGGTCCATTATATAAATATTTACATAACAAAACTTTGAGAACAGTTCTCAACCTTCATATTTTATTCTCCAAATATGGGGACTTTTAACTGTAATTGGCTGCTGTAATTTGCTTCTCATTAAATACTACCTCCTGCATTACATAGAGCTGGCATTTTTACTGTATTGTCTTTGAAAGTAAACACTTCAGCAACACTGTAGATCATAGCAAGGTCTAGGTATGACCTGCTCTTAGAAATCCTGTTCACCTGTAAATGTCAGCTTCCTGGGAAGGAAGGCCTCCTTCAAGTATTTCAAGAGGGAGATACACTAAGTCATGGCAGCTTTGTTGATTGCAGTTCTGCAAGTCTGACCTCAGTTTCTGCTTCCTCCAGTTGGTTAGACCATAATCTGATATCTACAGATGGGAGTAAAAATAAATCTTAGTAACAATACTCAGAGTCTTGGTATTAAATGTTGACTATTTGGATGAATATATGCAACAATAGGACAATGACTGGATTTTACATGAACATGCTAAAAAAGTAGAAGCTCCTACCTTGGCTCTGTACTGTGTGTCCAAAAGCACATTAGAAGGTTTCAGGCTGCCATGGCAGCAAGCAGGTTCAAGGCTATGAAGGTGGTGCAGCCCTTCAGCCACATCTGACAGGATCCTTACGAGCAAGGGAAACGGAAGCTGTGGGTACAGTTGGCACTAAGGAACAGAAAGGACAGGTTTTAGTAGTGTGAAATGGTTACTATTCACATTTTCATTTGCATACAGAAGTACAATATCAGTGCTAAAGAACAGACTGACTGTGATTACTGCCTGTCATTTATATGCTGGTTGTTCTCTATTGGCTGACCTTGTAATTAGTTTTGTCACATAAGAGATTACTTCTTTTATGTACCTCATGGATGAGTGAGTGGAGGGATCCATTGTTCATCCATTCAGTTGCTATCCCCACAAGTCCCTGGTACTGGTAAATCCCAAGAGGAGGCAGGAGGCGTTCCGACTCATAGGACTTGATGCTTGCTATATCCTGAAGTAGCAACTTCCACTCTCTGTAAATAAGAGAAAGTGTTAGAGGCAGGATAGACTGAAGGGAAACTGAATGGAAGTAACTGAACTTCTGGCACAGTTCAATGTATGTTAATTGTATGTTTGATTTTAACGATCTGATTATGGTACTTTTGAGCTGAAGTTTATTGAAATGAAAGCTCAGTTGATTTCAAGAGATCTGAGCTCATTCTCATTAACCAGCCTTTACATTGAAACTTCAGTTTCAGCCTCTCCTCTTTGCTGTGTTGATTCACAAGCCTCTAAACTAGTAGCTGGATGTAATTCAGTTTTAACACTTATTTCCATGAATCTAAATATTTATCACCAGCACACGGTTAAATATTTTGCAGCTGCAGCTAAACAGCTTATTCTCCCAGCTTTCCTAAACAGTGTGTAGTGTAAACAAGAAACTAGAATAGTAGAGAGAGAAAAGCAAGAGTGGCTTCGGTTTTTGGGAGGAAGTTAGAGTGAAAGGATATTTTTAAATGAACTACCAAACAAATAACATTTGTGCAGATTACAAAGTTAATAGACTTCTGTTGTCTAAAACCAAGCAATCCTCCCTCCAACCACAAAACCACCCCCAAACCCTTAAATCTCTTAACCTCCAGAAAAATGTAACCCCATAACATGTGGAGTATTACTGATCAGGATTTGTAGAAATTATTTTAGAGGTAATGAATGACTTCAGGACTAAGCTCCACTTTTATAAATGTGTTTAACAAAACACAGAGCTTGGTTCTCAGTATATCTGCCTCCACACTGCCTTGTGGCTACTCACGATTTGTAAGAACTGAGAAGTGTTTAGGGATCAGATGATCCTGGGCATGCCATGACTCACTGCAGGTGTCTGCTGCCTACCTGTGTGGCTGTCTGGTCAAACAAGACACATACCTCTCTGTAGTGTCCTGGCTGGTCAGCAGCTTCACGGAGACGTGGGTGTTCCAAGAAAAATGAAAGGCTTTGAGGGCAAAGCCTGAGCCTGATCTGGTCAAGGTGAAGCTATCCAAATCTTCCTGGGCTACTGTAGGTAATGATTCTGCCATTTCTTGATGGCTTGTTGGGAGAGAAAAAAAAAAAGGCAGAAAATACTTTAGAAGTTTTAAGCACTACTTTTTGTCATCAGTAACAAAGCACATTGAAGCTGCATGACTCCTTACTTCCCAAATCACTATTATCCTGATCCAGCAGGCTTCCTTTTACTGCTCTGTGTCAGAGTTCCCTTATAAAGGCAGGAAAAATACACTAATTGCAAAGGAGTGTCTGGACCATAACTTGCTATCTGAGGCTGCAAGGTGCTAATTAATTGCTCATTATTTCCACCTGATGACTGAAATGTTGAGTCATTATTTATAACATATAAATATGATTTTAAAGTGATACTGAACTATGTAGACAAACTAGGCCAATATAGCTTCCCTACTTCTCATTAAAAAGGCAATTATTCATTAACTCATGTCAGTGTGTTCTGCATCCTTCCTGCATCTCTTTAATACAATACCACATGTGAACACAAAAGCAAGGTAAAAGGTAAATTTCCTGACAGAGCTCTGCTAAATGGAGTTTTGTCTACATAGAAGCCATGAATTTGGGCCATTCTTTCTCTCTACAGTACCTCTCTAGAGCTGTTTGAATCTCAGACCCACTTCATGGTGATGCATGTGGATTAGAGATAACCTCTGCAAAGCATCACTATGTCACTACACAAATAACATTTTCAATTACATCTGTGAAGCTACATTAGGGTACAGATAATCTAAGTCAACGCTGAAAGAGAAAAACAAGAAAATAGATGGGATAAAAACATTGGTAAGGATTACTGCAGGACCAGTGGTCAGTGAGTCAGAAGAACTCAAACTGGAATACTCCCTTCAGGGTTCAGTAGACCAGAGCTAGAAAGAGAAACACAAAGGAACTGAAGTAAGAGGGTTAACAATTTGAAATAATCAGTAAGGACTGTTGAGTGTGATTTGTGTCCTTCTAGGAGGTGGGCTCTACAAAAAGAGCTCCTTGGAGCAGAAGGCCCAAGAGGCTTCTGACTTTGAGCAGCACCCTTGTTCTGCATGGGTAAAACAGAAACAAAAAACCTGAAGATAAATTTGCCACTGCTCATAGCTGAACTGCTTTAGTTCATGGCCAGTTTCTTTGCAGTTGATCTCAGTGTGCCAGCTGTGCCATGCAGGCACATTCGCAGAGGGGTACTAAGCTTGGGTTTGCATCTAACCATGATCAAAATGCAAATAAAAATTCAGTAGCTGATCTGCCAGTTTGGCTTTAGCAGTATTTGATTCAGAGAAGAGAGTGCAGCTGATATTTTAACTTTCTGTTTGGTGACTGTAGTTTGAAAGCAATAGCTACTTTATGTGCATCACTTAAGACTTTTTCTAAAGAATAAATCTAATATGGTATGATTCTGATGGGCAGGTCAAAGGTTTCCTAGAAATTGAAAAGATTCCTCTGAATGAAGTTAAATGTCCAAAAGAGCCATTTATCCTTTAAAGTTGCAAAGACAGTCCACACAGATCTATCAATCCCAAATGTATCTACCAATCCTAAGAGGCAATCAAAAGCTTGGCAGGAGCAAAATTATGCCTGATTTTCATTTCATGCTACACTATATAATCATTTAAATAGCCAAAAGAATTTACTCAATTTGAAGTATAGTACAAGGAAGATAAATCTGTTACAAACTATGATGTGCCAAGTACCCTGTGTCTTGAGTTTGTCTATGTTTCTACACTTCATCTTTGAGTAATTTGCTGATGATCTCTGAAGGAGCTTAAAGTGAGTCTTTTCTTCATGCAGAGGCTATCAAGATACCTAAAACAGTTGGAAGGACTAACCTTGGAATATGAAACTATCATGGAATCACAGGTAGCAAAACCCCTCTCTATTTTGATTGCAAGTTTGTTATCCATATTCTGCTCTTCTGAATGCTTTATCCCCTAGGCTTTTTTAAAACTCCAGTATTTCTTAAGCGACCCTTGAAATGAAGGGTTACAGATTATTTTTCAGTATGACACTAGAAAGTCTCAGACAACTTTTCCATCCACCCTTAGTTAGGCAGTCAGGGGCAGGAGGGAAGCTGGTGTAAATCCTTTTATTTGAAGTGTCTCATTTTAAAAATAGGTGTTAAAAAGCATTTAACAGCAAAGATGCTTTCATTACTATGAGAGAAAATCTACATTGTGGTAATAGACTCAATAAAAGAAATTGGAAACAAAAATCGACTTACCTCTGGAGATATGGGCCTGAAAGGCAGGGATCAGCAAACTGAAACTACTGCAGATACCAAGTGTGAGCCAGCTTTGGGCTGCATTCAAACACAGCTCGAGCTTTCCTGCGTGAGTCAGCTTCTTGTTGATCTCTCCTTTTATTGGCTGCCTGCAAACAGCTAAAATTTCCTGCTCGGATAGACAAGCTGTAACTCTTTAGTGGCTGCAGATGGGTTTTCACTGGGTGTTTTGTTAACCACCTGTTAACCACCTAATGAGAGGAATTACAGAAAAGGAGGTTGGACAAGTACTTTCTGCCACAAGGAGGAATGATGAGAGAGAAAGCTATATAAAAATGAAAAACACCATATTGGCTACAGCCTAAATACAGCCCAGCATGCAGAGTTGCTCACAGATTCATAGAATCATAGAATGGTAAGGTTGGAAAGAACCTCAAGGATCATCTAGTTCCACCCCCCTGCCATAGGCAGGGACACCTCCCACTAGTACAGATCACTCAAGGCCTCCTCCAACCTGGCCTTGAACACCTCCAGGGAGGGAGCAGCCACAACCTCCCTGGGCAACCTGTGCCAGTAAAGATTGTGCAGGCGATGATTATCTCTGCAGTAGGTCAAGCCAACAGCACAACTATAGCATGCTTTTAAACTTTTTGAGTCAAGTCAATCCCAAAATAGGATGGAAATTGCACACCCCCCCCCCCTTTTTTTTTCCCCCCTGGTTACAGGATAGATACGCATAGAGGTAACGTTATGTTGCAAAGAAGAAGGACCAATTTGCTGCCCTGTAGCTGATGAAAAGGATGTAGACATCATGGTGGAAGTGAAAAAAGTTGATCATGAGCCAGTCGGGGTTGGAATTAGATGATCCTTGAGGTCCCTTCCAGCCTTACCATTCTATGATTCTGAGTGTGTTCTCATCACAGGTGAGAAAGTTGCATGCTGGGCTACACTGGAAATACATTCAGCAAAGAGAGAAATCATTATTCCTCAAGTACTCAGAAACAAGGAGGCTGAATCTGAAGTGCTGTAGGCAGCTTTAAGGTCCTCTCTTCAAAATGGATGAAGTAGACAGCTACCAAGATGAGGCCCTAAAGCACACAACTTAAAAGAAGTTGAGGGAGCTGGTCTTATTTAGTCGAGTGATATAGACTGATAGAAGCCTACAGCTGCTTGAAAGTCAGTTATGAAAAGAACTAAATTCTTTTTCACAGTGGCAGGTAACAATGGCATAGAAATGTCTCTGCTACAGAGATTCAAGTCAGATGCTAGAAAAAGTTTTCACCAGGTGAATAACACAGTACTGGAATGGGCCACTCAGGTTGCAGCCTCCATAATTTAATTTTTTTCTAGTCTCAGGTAGGCAAAGCCATAGCTGTCCTCATCCAGCACTGCTGGTAGACCTGCTTTGAGCAGGAGACTTGGCTAGAAAACGCCAAAAGTCCAGAATTTCTTCAATTTTGTGAAAGGTGTGTACAGACTAATTGTATTCCTGCTGGGCCCCCAGCATATACATTCACACTGAAGGCTGATGAGACTGAATGACTTTAGGGGAAATAATCACTTCAGTTGACCAAATTTCAAACTTTCCAGCCCATCAGGACTGCCTTTATTTACAGAGTCTGACTTTAAAAAACAGTGCCTGTCAATGAGACTACTTCCACAGACTTCTGTTTGGTTTGGATCAAATCCTAACCCCAAAATAGGGAGGGAACAAGCAGTAGGGAAGTTACCTAATCTTCCTATGATCATGGGAAAGTCCCTTGCATCTAAAAATCATGTGGCTAGGGCTCCGGGGCCTGAGAGGAGGCACTCTACAAATAGGAAGTGTGGAGTACACATCATGTACAGGGCATTGTTTCCTGACAGCCACCCAGCAGGCATCAGATTTTCCTGCCCTGCACACCCCTCTGAAAGTGAAATTAGTACGAGGGAGCTGGACTAGCACAAGTAAAACAAGTAGGCTGTAATGCTCCTGGAGAGGGCTGGAAGCACGTCAAGATGCTGTGGCCACAGGCTCCTTCTCTTCTTGGCTTTGATTTATCAATAACATAGTCATTTGTGTCCATAATCTACATTTCTGTAAATAATGCATTAAAAATGTTTTCCTCTGTTTAAGGTATTAGTTTGTCAGGCTTAGACTGTACTGCAGCAGAATCACAGCTGCTTACAAAATCCTTACAACTACTTAAAGAAACTTCTTAGGGGGAGCTTTGTAGATAGTTCAAAGGACTTAGTTTTGCAGAAATTCTTTGATTTCTGTACTTTTAGAATATCAAGTGCTGGGGAAGCAGAGTACAAGAGCAATCCTGGATTTGTTTACTCCTTTTGATTATTTACTTATGTTATCTTTTCAATTCCAGACCAGCAGCCTTCCAGCCTACAGGATGGCTGGAGAGGGACTTTGTGCAAAGGCATATAGTGACAAGATGAGGAGTAATGACTTCAAACTGGCAGAAACTAGATTTAGCTTAGGCATTAGGAAGAAATTCTTCCCCGTGAGAGTGATGAGGCACTGGAACGAATTGCCTGGAGATGCTGTGGAGGATTCAACCTTGGCAGTGTTGAAAGCCAGATTGGACCTGCCTTGAGCAACTTGGACTATGAGGAGGTTTGCCTGCCCATGGCAGTGGGGAGTGAAACTAGATGATCTTTAAGGTGCCTTCCACCCAAACCATTCTATGATTTGGTGATTATTTTAATCTTAAAAACTGCTCAGTGTAAAACTATAAAGCTTAATTTTAACCCATATTCAGAGAAAACAGAAACATACAGGCCAGTCTGCAGCACAAGTCTAAACTAATTAACCTAAATACAGCCCAGCATAGTATTATTACTGGACATGCTAATTAAAAAGAGCAGCTGATATTTTACCTACACATATTTTTTCCTGAGAAATTTAAAGCTTATCACATAATATGAAACCTCTTTAACATCATACAGGGTGTGTCTTGTTAGGTAGTTAGATGGTATAAAGAAAACAAAAGCTTGATTTGGCTGTCAGTAAGCTGTTGGACCCTTTGGCTGTTTTTTTTTTTTTTGTTGTTGTTTTTTTGGTGGTTGTTGTGGTTGTTGTTTGTTTGTTTTGTTTTGTTTTGTTTTTTAATTATATATATATATGTTTTGAATAATAAAATCCAGCAAGGAGTAAAGGGTAAGGCAAACATCAAATCTTCCTAATCTGCTTTGCATAGGCTTCATTCTTAGATATACAGATACACAGAGATACTGGAGAAGCACAGACAGCTCTTGTCAAAACCAGCAGCTGCTTGATGCCTAGAGACTGTGTACTATCATCAGATGCAGGGAAAGGCAGGCTGTAAAAGAAATACCACTTTGGATACACTGGATCATATGCAAGGAGAACAATGACCAGGAAGGTGGTCTGAAGAGCACTTAGGACCATTATGTGTTTGCAGAATTCTTTACATAGTGAGCAAATCCAACCATCATGGTAACAGAGCAGACAGTGTCTGAGTATAACTGCAGGAAGAATTCAGAGACTCTATGTTATTTCTCATATGTCCCTGTGCAGCCATGGATCTTGATACAAAGAGCAGTTTTTATTTCATTCAAGACACAAAGAAAATTCTGAGCTTCCAAGTGTCAAAGAACTAGCAGTAAAAACCCCACTGTATTTAATGCTTTCAAAGTGTCCAAAGAAGGTCTTTTAACATGTAACCATGCGAGAAGAACTAGAACATTTGCTTTTTCAAGCCAAACTTGGTTTGTGGCTCACTCACAAGCTAAGACAGTATATGTGAACCACAAATACATTCTTAACATCTGAGCATGCTGAAAGTAGAAATAGTAGATGAAGATAACACTGTTTAAGACCAGTATAAGTCTCCACATCTTATAAGTTGTGCAGGGTGAACTCAGTTACAATTAAATTTAAAACAAAATGGGAACTTTACAAGAAGCAGCATTAAAGGACCATAGCATAAGACAAAGCATTTAGTAGAGCATGGGCCATAAAAGAATGACACAGTACCAGAAGACTGAAGCACTAAGATGACCCAAATACCAAAGCCTCTGATGCATGTTCAGTAAATACTACACTTTGATATTTCAGAAGAGTTCCCATCGTCATTTCTCAATCTGGTTAATCCAGTTGAGCCTCTGTACAGGCTAACTTCTGGCAAAGAGGTAGGTTCTAAGGTGCTGGTTTTTAGAACCTTGTGTATTTCAGAAAGGCTTGCAAGAAGTGGACATTAAAATGGTGTTAGGCTTCAAATTCATGGGATTCAAATGCTCTGTATTGCACCCTTATGAAACCTAAGCTATTGTGCAGGAGTACAGTCAATGACATAATTGTCTTGTTCTAGAAGGTAGGACTCCAAATTGGTACAGTTCTTGCCCACTGTAGTTGGATGCTTAAAGATACAAAATAATGGTGTCCATTTCGTGGATTTGCAGTTGAACTAAAGCTTTCTTTATTCTAGTTTAAGAAAATGGTTTCCTCAAACACCTATACCATGCTACTCTGAAAAATAGTTGTTACGTTCACCTTATCATTAATGAGATTACTAAACAAGAGTATCACAGCTGCTGGCCTTAGGTAGTTCCTATAGAATCAGCAGTGCCAAGCACCTCTGCTAATTAAAATATGCCATGGAAATTTATTAACTCTTTACCCAGTTTTTCTAAATAGTGGAATCCTAAACAGGTATCACACAATTCATAATTCACATAAATGGGAAGGAAACACAAGACAAAGAACTCCCAGACTGCAGAGAATTTAGGGCATCCTATCTCAACTTGTTAAATGGTTTGTAAAAAGTGTCCTAGACAACATCCCAAATGTTTATGATCTGTTTTGGAATCTGATGTACTAAATAGTGTTAAGACAGGGTGGAGAAATGCCAAACCTCCAGGTCCATCAATTGTATACCTAGAGATAAATAGTAACAGCAAGCCAATGATGAAATGACAGAGGCCTAGATTGTATGACCTTGCTGTGAATATATAGCATAGGTATGTAAGAGGGTACAAGCAGGCTTTCAAAACCTTTACACACACTAACCAAAAGCCAAGCTCTTGTAGGCAAAGGGAAATAGTGAGCTCATGCTCCCCTGAGGATACCTATTCCAAGGAGAGAGAAAGTGCAGCCATGGCTTCGAGGAGGCCTTAGAGTAGCCTTCCAGTATCTGAAGGGGGCCTACAGGAAGGCTGGGGAGGGACTATTTACAAGGTCTTGCAATGACAGGACTAGGGGTAATAGGTTTAAACTGGCAGAGGGGAGATTTAGACTGGATGTTAGGAGGAAGTGCTTTACAGTGAGAGTGGTGAGGCACTGGCACAGGTTGCCCAGGGAGGTTGTGGCTGCTCCCTCCCTGGAGGGGGTCAAGGCCAGGTTGGAGGAGGCCTTGAGGGACCTGTACTAGTGGGAGGTGTCCCTGCCTATAGCAGGGGGTTGGAACTAGATGATCCTTGAGGTCCCTTCCAACCTTAGCATTCTATGATTCTATGTTCATTGAATACACAAAAGAAGCCCATTCCGTGGAAGAGCACAGTGCTAACATCTTTACCAATGCCATGCCTGCATCTAGGGTTTGCCACTGGAAAGTGGGCAGGCTTTTCAATTGGCTTGACCTTAACTGTTATATTTTCTCTGCATATATAAAGATATACAAATGAACACAAATAATCAACATAGAATAATAAAAAAAAAAAATCTAAACTAAATGTCATTTATCCATTTTGGGGCTGGTTTGTTTGGGGATTTATTTATTTTCCAAAGCCGCAAAAAAAGGTACATTAAAGGCATCTGAAAGATAGAGGTTGCTAATGACTTCCTTTTAATTGTTGGTGTAATCTAGTCTGCTTGTAGGTCACTTGCATTTAGTGACAGAGAGAAAGAATGTTGAATTGCTGCAATAAACATCAGTGGAATTCTGGTCATCCAGGAAAACACTTGCCTTATCGTGAAACTGTACTCTGCTAAAATTAACTTCTGCCAAGTTCATGGTCTTTGAATTCAATCATTAACACACTAAACTAAAATGAAGTCCAAGACTGATGGAGATAAATACTTCCTTCTCTTCTTTGGAAACCAGCCAACTAACACAGAGGTCATGCAAAAATGAGAATTTACCTTGGTTTCCCAACAGCCTTCCCAATCACAAGTGGCATTTCCGTTTGCAAATCAAAGAAGCTTTTGTGAACTTAAGAAATTTTATATGGACTAGAATCCATGAATTGCTTCAGTGATGTGTAGGAAAAAAAAAATTCTATATAAAATAAAATCTACTTGTGAAACTTAAATCCTGTTCACAATTAATAAAATTGTATAAAGAGATCCAGCAGTAATCAAGAAGCTAAGTATGAGCTTCAGTTTTCATTTGGAGGCTGACAAATCAAATCCCTCTGAAACTCTACTTATTACAAACTCAAGATTTTGTAAGACAACTGAAAAGCACAAGACATTGAGGGCTTTATGATACATGGTCTCATTGAAATATTCATTTGAGAGGCAGAATTTTTCAGTATTTGAGGTGGCAACATTGCCTACAAACTCCTCAAAATAGGCTAAACAGTGCAATCCTTGGTTTTTGCTGAGCACTTTCTGCAGTACATTTTTAATTGCTTAGCTGATGGAAATCACCATTATTTCTCCTGTGAAAGTTATGAGAAAAGAGCATGCAGCAAGAGAAACATGTAGGAAGTATCCAAAAATGCTAGAGGATCCAAGTACTGTCTGTCCTCAGAGCTGTGTGCCTGCTTTACTATGTGGCTAGCTTTCTTTAGAAATTGTCTTTTCATCTGCAGCAAAGAAACTTGAGTCAAAAAATACATTAATAGTCACACAGTTTAAGGAAATCTTGCAAATATTCTTTTGGGACAGATGTTCTAACTTTTTAACTTCTCAGAGGTCTAACTCTCCATTTTAATACATTGAGAAGTACACTCTGATAATATAATCTTAAATACTTCTTTGTCTTTTGCTTTTCTAAAGCTGACAACAGCAGTGTGGCATCAGTGAAAACAGTCTGGATGGGCCGGACATTGTTCTGTTGTGTTCTTTTCAGGAAGTTGCAACAAAAAGAAATGATCTGTTACAAATTCCCCTGCTGTAATGTAAGGGACAAAAAAAAACCCCACTGAGTGTTATCCTTGTGCTGAAGTGATGCCTACATCCTCTTCCTCCTGGCTTCAGTACAGGCAAGCAAGTAGCAAAACAGACAGCTGTGTAGAAAACATTAAAAAGGAAATGTTAAGAAATTTTGCAAAATAAGCTGATGACCTCTAACACCAGCAGCCTTAAGGAAAAGCCATACATCTTCCCAGCTTATGTAGATGCCAGGAAACAGTTCAGGTTCATGGCTGCAAGAAGCAGGTGGCATTGAGCCTGTATGTGCACAACAATGTGCGCACCTCCAGAAAACATTTTCCCCTTAAAGTAAAACACAACAGCGTTTTGCAGCATGTTGACCAAATTTAGTGACTCTTTGGAGGTGTTCAAGGCCAGGTTGAATGAGGCCTTGAGTGACCTGTTCTAGTGGGAAGTGTCCCTACCTACGGCATGGTGTTGGAACTAGATGATCTTTGAGGTCCCTTTCAACCTAAACCATTCTATAATTCTCTGATTAAAAGGCAATGACAGTGTTGCCACTCAGAAGCAACTCATGGGGATGAAGGACTAAGCAAACTGGAGTAACTCCATGCACCAGAACACGCCGAGGGCCAAACAGCTGGAAAGCAGCTCAGCTGAAGGAAACCTTGGGGTCCTTAGTAGATAAGCAGCTGAATGTGAGGCAGCAATGTGCTTTTGTGGCAAGGAAGGACGATGAGCATCCTGGGCTGCATTAGGAATAATCTTGCCAGTAGGTCAAGAGACATCACTGGTAAGATCGTATCTGGAGTTGCATCCCAATTTCTGGGCTTCTATTTCCAGAAACCTGTCTGTTGTTACTTCCCAAAGGAAAAGCAATACTTACAAAGAACGTCATAATAAGGATGAAATAAATATGGGCATGGTTAAACAATTAAAGAGTGGCCTGTCAGCACAATTTGAGCTGTGTCATGTGGCTTTCATCAGATAACCTTAATTTTAGTTATCTAAGGGATTTTTTCATAGTTTTTTTTCCCTTCTCCACAGCATCATGGGGAAGTTGTGGTTGGAGGCTCATATGAGTTTAACCACTGCCTTTTATTGCTCACCAGTAGAGAGCAGTTACTTAGCTGTCCCATCTTACATGTTTAATAGAGTAAAAAATTTGTCAGATCAGATATAGCACATCTAGTGATTCTGCTACTCTCCTGTAACTGTCAGAACTCAGTTCTTGATGCTTTCAAGAACTGCAGAAGAGTCTCTCTGCAGTGTCGCATTGTGATACGTGTTATAAGTATGCCACAGATGGAAATGAGATTGAGTTAGCAGTCAGAGAGGCTGATTAAGTCCTGCCATTATATGCCACAGTTTATTAATAGCAGTTCTAAGTACAATTGAATTATCAGAATTCACGAGCTCCTGTTCACAAGCTTTTGAAATCTCGGCCTACAAGGAACACAGTGCTAAAGCTATCACATCACATTTCAATCTGTACCCTTTGTAGAGTACTGCCAAAATCTAAAAAGTTTGACCTATGTTTTACTCAGGAAGAAGATTCCTAGAGATACTGACTTCCCAAAGCTGTTTGTAAATGAGGAGCTTGGTAGAAAGGAGAAAGAGAACATGAAGGAAGATGAATCGTGCATACCCTGCACCTGGGTAGGCACAATCCCAAGCACAAATCCAGGCTGGGTGATGAATGGCTGGTGAGCAGCCCTGAGGAAAAGGACCTTGGGGTTGTGCTGGTTTGAGCTGTAAATACAGCTTAATCTCTTAACTTCCAGCCCGGCTGAGTTCTAGTCTGGGTCATTTTACAAGTGTGGGGGGGCAGGGAACTCCCAAACCATCACAGGGGTCTGGGTTGATGAAAAGCTCAACATGAGCCTGCAGTGTGCACACGCAGCCCAGACAAGCAACTGAGTCCTGGGCTGCATCAAGACAAACATGGCCAGCAGGGCAAGGGAGGGAATTCTCCTCCTTTGCTCTCATCAGACCCCATCTGGAGTACTGTGTGCAGTTCTGGAACCCCCAGCACAGGAAGGACATGAAACTGTTGGAGCGGGTCCATAGGAGGGCCACAAAGATGATCAGAGGGCTGCAGCAGCTCTCCTATGAGGACAGGCTGAGAGAGTTGGGGCTCTTCNCCTGGAGGTGTTCAAGGCCAGGTTGGATGAGGCCTTGAGTGACCTGTGCTAGTGGGAGGTGTCCCTGCCTATGGCAGGGGGTTGGAACTGGATGATCCTTGAGGTCCCTTCCAACCTTACCATTCTATGATTCTATACCATTCTATGAATCAGCAGCACTGCAGCAAGAGGTAAGTTCTCACTTGGTTCATGCTGCAGCTTCAGCATACCAGAATTTAAAAGATTAACCACAAGGTGCAAGTCTTCAGAAAGTTATGCTGTATGAGTTTCAACACTGATGCAACTAATTATAATTCAAGTAACTTTCCAGTTCTGTCCATTCTAGCTGCTCTCTGTCTCACCTAACTTCACATGGGCTTGATTCTATTTCTTTTGATCCAAAAGAAGAAAAGCAAACTCTAAGATGAAAGGGTACCATAATGATTTATCCTATATCAATGTTGTTCCTATTAGAATGTTTGTTTAACCAAAAGAAAGCTACTGTGCTTCTCCTTTTAGTCAGTATCCATGATTATTACTACCAGCTGCAAGAGAAGGTGAGCAGGAGCCACTGGGGACAGGGTGCAGGCAGGGTCCACGTCCTTACCAGCAAGGACTACAATAGCCAAGCAAGCGGCGTGGAACAAAGGAGACCTAGTAGTCAACATTCAATTCCTGGGAAAAGAGGCAAGTCTGAGGGCAAAAATTCAGTCAGTGAGGTACCAGGCTGAACCCAAGTGAACCAGCAAGGTAGCTCAGAGATGAAACACCAGCAAGAGCCTGCCCTTAAATGCAGTTGGGTCCCAGATGATACTGATGAGGGCAATTAGGGACTGTTGGTGCTCTCAGGGCCCTGGCAGAAGTTACATTCCAGTAGCGATAGCCTATCATCTCTTGTAGGTAGGCTCTTTGAAAGTGCTGAGTTTGTTTTAAAGGGTTTAAAGTGGATTTATTAGGCTGTAATGAATTTTGAATCTGTAATTGTTCAATAGGCATTGGTAGAATCTCTTTCTGAATGTCTAACACTAATCTTGAATAATTTTCATAACATTGTACGCTATAATGCTACATTCATGCAGTTCTCATTCACTATTGACCAAAGTCACAGAACTTAATATTGTTATATCTTAAAAAAAAAAGAAGTCTCTAATTTTCATGCTTTGTCTTCTCACTTCTGTTTTTGCTGACCCTCCCCACTTTTGATTGACCCACAAGTAAGTTTTTTTCCTTTTATCACAAAAACTGATTCACAAACATTGCAAGTTTCATGTATGTGGTGTTACTCTCGAGAAAACAGTCATGATTTATTTAGACGAATTTCATCATCAGGACAGCCATAAGGGAAATATGAGAAGAAAACTGGTTTCTTTAAATAGTTTCTGATAGCTCATATGAAACCTAACTTCTTCCTAAACTAGGATTTAGCACATTGCAGTCTGCTAGAGACTTTGGAATATGAAGGCTTTGTTCTTGTGCATGATAACAGGTCTGGTCAGTATATAAAATCATGAAAGTCATGACTAGAATCAGGTTTGATGTGAGAATGGTGTTCAGAAAACACTGCATTTTTATGAAAGCTGTCTTCAGTACTGCTTGGCAGTACACTGTTCATGAAGCTTTCTCTGCAGTCATAGAGGGACTACTCACAGTGTTTCTGCCAACTGCTGCTTGACTTGTGGCATTGGAAGTACTCCAGGTACAGAATGATTATAATGAAATGAGAAGAAACGGTCAAAGGTGAATAAAGATCTTAAATTATCCTTATCATGTCACTGAGATACTGCATCGATGTGACACATTGCATGCCACTGGAAAGGTTGCTGCTTTGTTTTTTCTTCCAAGAAAATATTATTCATGCTTTGAAAAAAAAAAACCATCACTGTATGCACCTCATTGCAAAGACAAAGATGCTTTGGTTTCGTGAGGTCACGTGCTAGTCTGAGCATTTGAAACTGAGAGCTGAAAAACGTAGCTTATTTTTAAAGACCCTGAGTTCTCCACATTGTATCCATAAGAATAAAAAGGTATTAAAGAACCTGTTTATACTTTGTCTTCTTGTACCTCAGCTTGCTCAGCTGCCACATTATTACCCTTTCCCTCTTATTCTTTCAGAACTTGGAAAAACGTTGTTTCTTTTTCCCCCTGATATTTCATCAGTGGGTTTTTTCCCTGGAAATTTTTTGTAGCTTTACTTGCAAAACATCCATTTTCATTCTGAGAATCTGGGAGCTATTTTTAGAAGGAAAACTATCTCTTTCAGCATACAGTAACATAATTCCTTTTGCTTTTTACAGGTTCTGCTTGCAAGTTGAATCTCAAGTTGCTTAGCAGCATTGCATATATAAAATAGAAAATAAATCATAGTGCAGGTCTTAAAAAGAAGGATAAAAAGCTGAACTGAAACTAGCAGTTTGTATGTGAAGAATATTGTCTCCCTTGCTGGGCTGTGGTGTGGAGCTGCTGCTTTTCCCACAAGTTTGTTTCTCTGCCCTTGTTTTACCTCATTGCTTGGGGAGGATTGGAAGCTGTGGCTGAAGCAAGGCTGGTGTGCATTTATAATGCTTAGCCAGAAAAGCTGTGACTGTAGATGAAAGTTGCTGTAGCAGTGCTGGACAAGTAGGTATATGGTGAAGTGGTAGATATATAAATATTTGAGGTGGAAGGTGCTAACCAAAAAGAGCAAAGAAATTTGTAGAGGAATAGGACCTGCATGGTAAACGAGCAGATGGCATTTGCTAATATCTGTGGAAAGATCTAAGGAGAGAGGCATGTGAGATATTCTGAGCTTACAGCAGAATTGGTAGGTGAGGAAGGGAACAGAAACCTGCAATTCTAGTGTCAGAAGAGGTAGTTGTTTTAGGGCCGTAGGAGGCAGAAAGGTTACAGGACTCCAGGAGACATCTGGGAGGGTGGTGAGTGTGGACAAAGGGCAGAACAAACAGTAGGAGCCTTAGGGAACCACCATAGAAAAAGGTTAATCTCTCTAGTTGATGATGAGAATGTTTCCTTCCTGCTCTGAATGTTACAACAGGCTTTCAATGCTCTTGGCAACTTTCTGTCAGGCAACTTTTGGTCCTGTATTTATGAACATCTCACAAGTTAAGTGAACTATTCAGTGTAAGGATGGAAAGCATCCCCGTGTGCCCACAACAGACACAATGATTGTCTTGAGGACACAGCTATGCCTTGAGCTGAAAAGACTACATTCAGACTAGTTAAAATAAACCCAGTGTGCTAGAAGGTTGGATGAGTCTTCTGGAGAGAGCAGATTGAACCTGCATGGTTATGATGGAAATGGAAGGTAAAGGTAATATATTACTTCATATAAAACTAAAAAAGAAAAAAAGAAATTAGGATTAAAAAAAAGAGCAGGCCTGTCTTATTTTATCGATGGCTCATTCTTAAGTGGTGATGGTAAAATTATTTGTTGTTCAAAAACCAGTCATAAAATCTGATTGCTTGTATATGGATTAAACCCCATGATAATCCTAAAGGAACCACAGAGACTATTGAGCATCAACCATAAGAAGTGTTTTTCATTTGACTATGACTCATTTGCAACCAAAACTTCTTAAAAAAATAATGGTGAAGGAACCTCCTTTCTCCAGATACTTAGTTTTGTCAAAACTTACAGTACTCATAATAATCCGTTTGTCATTCCCAGAAAGATTCAGAGTAATTTGTGGTGCTGTTTCAAAAAGTCAAACAGATAAAACTTGCTGGATTTGCAGATGTAAGACAGAGTAAGCTGAAAGGCCACCAATTTACATACACTGACCCCAATTGGTGTCACAATTGCTGCTATCAACATCACACTGACCCCTATCATGACGAGAGATCATTCTAAGCTTTTCGGGCACATATGAATCTCACTGAGAGGACAACATTCAGGAATATATGTACTTACTGGTAGAAAGCATGTATTTCTTTAGTATCCTTAAAATAATCTATTTATCCCAGCTTAGCTCCAAGAAATGTTATAAATACAGTGCCAATATGGCAGAAGTACAAAGCGTTTTGTACACAGCATACTGTGTGCAGTTGTGGAACCCCCAGCACAGGAAGGACATGAAAGTGTTGGAGTGAGTCCAGAGGAGGGCCATGAAGATAATCAGAGGGCTGCAGCAGCTCTGCTCTGAGGACAGGCTGAGAGAGTTGGGGCTCTTCAGACTGGAGAAGAGGAGACCTTCTTAGCTTCTAGGAGACCTTAGAGTAGCCTTCCAGTATCTGAAGGAGGCCTACAGGAAGGCTGAGGAAGGACTATTTACAAGATCTTGCAATGACAGGACTAGGGGCAACGGGTTTAAACTGGCAGAGAGGAGATTTAGACTGGATGTCAGGAGGAAATTCTTTACAGTGAGGGGGGTGAGGGACTGGCATAGGTTGCCCAGGGCGGCTCCCTCCCTGGAGGTGTTCAAGGCAGGTTGGATGAGGCCTTGAGTAACCTGTACTAGTGGAAGGGGTCCTTGCCTATGGTAGGGGGTTGGAACTTAGATGATCCTTGAGGTCCCTCCCAACCTTACCATTCTATAATTCTATGATTTTGAATGTATGAACCCAGATTATTACTTGGCTCAAACATCAAATATGTGGCAGGCAGGAAATGTTTTGTAAAACTGGCAGGATTCTGTGAAGCCAGAAGTGTATTGGTGCCAGAATTTACAAAAGGTGATGCTAAGAACCAGAAAGGAAATGAAGCAGTAACTGCAGGTGAGTTTGCTTGATAAAATTTTTGAGCTAAATTACAGGAAAGCAGGGAAAAGATTGAGCTGAAAAGCAATCGGAATCTGTCAGCTAACATTTTGATATGAAATATTTATTTCCAAGAAAATAAACTTTATTTTTTTTTTAGATGCCAAATTCAGAAGATAGCTGCATAGATATAATGAAGTTTTAAATAAAACTTTTATATGCCATAACATGTAATATACAAAGTTTTTACAGAAGTAAGCCAGCATTTTACAAATGTTAAGCAGGCATGAAGTTTTTGATGAGCTAGTTTACAGGAAAATCCAAGAAAGTAGTTACAGGACATTAGAGGCTGGAAGGAACTTTCAGAAATCCTCAAGTCCAAGCCCCCTGCCAAAGCAGAATCACCTAGGGTAGTTCTCACAGGAATGCATCCAGGCAGGTTTTGGAAGCACCCAGAGAAGGACACTCCACAACACCCCTGGGCAGCCTGTTCCAGTGCTCTGTCACCCTCACTGTGAAGAAGTTTCTCCTCATGTCAAGGTGAAATCATCTATGTTCAAGGTTGCTGGAGAGAACTTTAATTTATCATTAGAAGGACTTCGCAGTGGTTTGTAGAGGACCTAATGCCCTTTTCTAATCTGAGCAAATGTGAAATATGATAAACTTTTTTTGATCAGAGCAAAAAACAGCAAAATATTAAAAAACAATGTAGGAATGAGCCAGTTTGTTGATGGAGTTAAAAAAGAAAGTGAACCAGCCTAGACAAGAGTTATACTGGAAAGCAATACCTCCAAAATTGCAATGGAGGAAGGTGTCATAGAAACAGGGCAGTAAGGTTTGTCTAGAAGCACCACTGAAGTGGAAATCTCCAGAGAGCTCCAGCACCTCTCTGAAAGGAATGCTGAAAAACTGGAAGGAGCAAAGAATGGTTTGCCAGAGCACCTGATTGACAAAACCACCTCACAGGAAGAGACTAAGTAACATTGTACCTCTCACTTGCCAAAAAGACACTAAAAAATAACTCATTTACAGGTTTTAAGTTCTTGCATAAGGAGGGAAGATGGGCCAAAGATGCTTTTACCAAAAGAAAAAGGACACTGCAATGAACAAATAGGTGGAGACAGAAACAGGCAACAGGAAATAGAGGCACACACTTTTTCAAGACTGAGCATGACTGACCATAGGAAAAATAAAATTAAATACAGGTGTAAGAATACAAGGTCAGTTATTTGATATATTACAACACCACCTAGATATCCTTTAGAAGGGGTGTGTTACTTAGGTGAAGTTTTCACTTGCAATAGACAAGCTAGGGGGAGCAAGCTGGATCATATACAGGAAGTCTACAATCTGAAAGAGCGTGGATGTGTGTATCCTTAGTGCTAACCAAAATACAGATTATCCCAAACCAAGCTACAGGGTTCATCTGCTTTAACTCACCATCACCCTGGCTGTTGTCTGTAGTGAAGCCCACGCGATTATCTGCATACCTTTTACCCCTGGGCAGGATGACTGGGCTCCTTCTGCTTTCCACTCAGTATAGTCTTTTGAAAGCCTCTCATTTTCCTTCCTCTCAGCAAAGTCTGTTTTGAGGACAGAACCGTTTGCCATGCTATTCTCAGCAGAGCTTCCGGATTTGCATTAAGTATTTTGAGAACAGCTGCTTTGGCCAGCAGTACAGGATATTGCACCAGCTTTCGTTTTACATTCTTTTAAAAACCTTGCATTCCCACTCCCACCACCCCATAATT
The DNA here is from genome assembly GCA_013399775.1 of Semnornis frantzii. NCBI lineage: Eukaryota > Metazoa > Chordata > Aves > Piciformes > Ramphastidae > Semnornis > Semnornis frantzii. The sequence goes on along the minus strand of VWYK01000767.1, from coordinate 14,022 downwards.
TCCTGAGAGTGCTGTACAAATCAGGATCATTTAGCAGTCCTGGGTGCTAGTAGTCTAAGCTAAGAATTCAGAGCCCTCATACTTCATAAATCCCACCTCGCCAGCTCACTCCTAAGGAAATCTATAGGTGAAATCTTAACCCACAGCTGGCATCCGTGTTTCACTGGTACCACGACTTGCCACACCCGTCCTTTATACATCTCTAATTCACATTATGAAAATTCCTTTTAATCGTCTTATGAGCTGGGTTGGGTGTCACTGACCACAGTAAATGAGCAATAGTTTCATAGCCTGCCAGAAAGCGGCGGGAGGTTTTTGAGCGGTCAGTTGCTTGCTCAACCTGGTTCCACCACGCAGAGGCAGTGTGGGATCGTGCAGCCTCGCTCCGTGCCGCCTTCAACGTCTCTGGAGTGGGGCAGTAGAGCCGGACTGCTGCAGGAGCCACCAGATTCCCTATGTATGCAATACGGGGACAGGTCGCTGTGCCTTGGAGGACTGAGCAGAAAAAGCAGAGGAAAGAGGAAGGACAGAGTTTTTCACGTGTTGCTCCTGACTTAGTAGAGTTTATAGTTGCTCACTGCTTCATGAATATCAAATCAGGAGGCTTATGGCTGCTTAATGGGATTTGTGCTCTCATATGATCAAATGCAACCAAGAGCTGAAACCAAACATCCTGTCTTGTTTTCCAGTTTGTGCTGCTTTTCCTTGTCACATGGGCAGTGTGGAGCATAACGTACAGGCACAATGTGCTATTTACTGTTGGTTGCTATTCTGCTGACCCTGCAAATGAAGGAAGAGATTTTGTAATTGAAGAGCAGAGCCTGGAAACATGATTTCTTTCTTCTGAACTTGATGTTTCTGCCACAGACTTTTGGGTGTGACTGCAGGCAAGTCACCCAGTGGGTTGTGCCTCCATTACCTTCCCAGTAGATTTAACAGGAATGCTTTTATGAGGGAAACTCTAGGCTCGTTTAAGGTGAGACCAGTGACAAGTGGAATTCCTCAGGCCCAGTGTACTAGGTCCAGTGCTATTTAACATCTTTGTTGGTGACATGGGCAGTGGTATCGAGTGCCCCCTCAGCAAGTTTGCCAATGACACCAAGCTGTGTGATGCAGTGAATTCACTTGAGGGCAGCAATCCCATCCAGAAGGATCTTGACAGGCTTGAGAAGTGGGCCAATGCCAGCCGCGTGAAGTTCAAGAAGTCAAAGTGCAAAGTCCTGCGTCTGGGTTGGGCCAGTCCCAGGCACAAATGCAGGCTGAGTGCAGAGTGGATTGTGAGTAGCTCTGAAGAAAAAGACTTGGGTGTTTTGATTGATGAGAAGCTCAACATGAACCAGCAGCGTGGTTTGGAAAGCAGGTCAGGAGAGGTGATTGTCCCCCTTTTCCTCTGCCTTTTGTGAGACCCCACCTTGAATACTGCATCCAGTTCCATCATAAGGTCACAGAGCTGTTGGAGCAGGTCCAGAGGAGGATCACAAAGACGATACGAGGGCTGGAACACCTCTGCTGTGAGGATAGGCTGAGGGAGCTGGGGTTGTGTAGCCTAGAGGAGACTCCAAGGGGACCTTACAGATGCTTTCCAATACCTACAGGAAGTCTGGAGAGAGACTTTTCATAACAGTGTCTACCAACAGGACAAGGGGGAATGGCTTTAAGCTGAGGGAGAATAGTTTTAGAGAATAGTTTGGATCTTCGGAAGAAGTTCTTCAACATGAGGGTGGTAAAACTCTGGAATAGGTTGCCCAGGAAGATTGTGGATGCCTGTTCCCTGGGGATCTCCAAGGCTAGGTTGGATGAGGCCTTGATCAGCTGAGTCTAGTTGAGAGGTGTCCCTGTCCATGGCAGGGAGGTTGGAGTAGATGATCTCTGAGGTCCCCTCCAACCTAAGCCATTCTATGATTCATTCAATGCCAGTGCTGTTTCTGATAACCAGAGAAAACATGAAAGTATGGCTGTGTTATGTTCATGCCAGTAACTAAAAAAAAAAAATTTTCTGGGCTTTGAAGCTTTCCTATTAATATAAAGAAGACTCTTAACTTGAGGCAAGAGGAGTTGCTTAAAAAACAAACCAAACCCATAAAAACTGGTTAACTTCTCTGAAAGAATATTATCTGCAGTTAATTAATTTAGCAAAGCAAATATGAAATGGCACCAGATGAGCAGAGGTCACTGCCACATTATTTGTCAGTGTTCCCGTGTGGCTGATAGGCCTGACCAAAAGGATTCCTAATTCACCAGAAATGTTGGGATTTCAATGAAATGAACATTTCCCTGGAATTTTTATGTCTCGGAAACAGAAAGAGCACCAAATATACAGAACTTGTTCTTCCAGGACTCCACAGCTGTTTGAAAAGCTTGGACTTGATGTTTCATAGGTTGTTGGGAAACTCTCACAGACAGATCTAACACACACAGAGCTATTTTCACATCCTTTTACTCAACACCGACAGAATTGCCAAGAATCAGTTTTCCAGAGTAGTTGGCCCAGCTTTGTGTCTAATTGGGAAGTTGGATGTTGGAGATCCTCAAGGACAGGCCCTCTGGTGTGGTGGTGTGGCCAGAACTGGTATGCTCATGCTGGCTGAAGTCCTGGGGCTGGTTGACCTACAGAGCCAAGGGTGGCAGGAATATGCCTGTCTGATCCTGGAGCATTTCAGTTCATGATGTTGGGGTAAGTCCACTGGATAGGCCTGTTTTTGAGACACTGATATGAAGCATATCTAGAAGCATACCACACAGGTGAAAAGTTTGGGGCAGGAAGGACTTTGTTTTTCCTTATTTAAACTGACAGATTCAGTAGTAACTTTAAATCTGTAAAGGTGAGCTGATTGCACTATACAATTTTTGGAGTGTTATCAGGGGTTATTTACCAATTTAATTATGGTTTTAGAGAGTGTTTGGTGGTGAAATTCCTTGTTACTAAAATGCAATGTATTGCCTTTGCCCATTAAAAGGAAAAATTAGGAACAACATTAGATCTGTTACAAGGCATAGTTCTGTAGGAATGGTGACTGAGAGATAGGCAAAAACCACCCCACACACCAAGGACCCAGCAATTATGATTTTCACAGTGTTAAACACTGCACTGAGATTAGTCAAAATGCATAAACTTAGAAGAGATGGAGAGGAAAGAGCAATGCAAGACTCCACTATTCTGAAGAAGCCTGCCAAAAAAATGAGCAAGGAAGAAGAGTTTTCTTACTGCGCTTTACTTCCAGAGAACAATGCAAAAAGGCTTTAAACCAGAGTCTGGGTTATGTGAGACATAAGTGACAAAGCTTTTCTGAAGTGAAAGTAGTTATGTAGAAAAAAGGGTTTTATCTCCACCAAACAGCTAGCAGAGCCAGCATCCAAACCATTTCTGAACAGTGTTTGCACAGGGATTATTTCCAGTCACAACTCAAGTAAATTTCTGGGCTTAATTACATTCTGGCATCAGCAGGTTATTTAAGCCTGCCCTTGATCTGCCTAAGGAGGGTTGTAGAGTTCAGGAGATGCATTGAGAGATCAAGATATGAGCTCCTAAGACTTAGCAATACCAAAGCTACTCTGGGCCTTTTTGAATCCCAAACAAGCAAAATACTTTTCACATGACTGATTATATTAACCACTGCTTCACATCTTCAGGTTGTATTTTTCAACAGCAGCTTCTGGATTACTGGATCTCTAGCTCTTCTTCTCAAGAGAAGCTCTGTCTTCTCTTTGCAACGAACAGTTCTCAGCTCTTTGTGGTTGTGAGTTATTGCATTCCCTGAAAAGTCAGTCCAACCTATCAAACTGAGCTACCAGCACACCAGCACAAATAGAACAAAGTATAGATGTAACAAACGTGGATCTGCCCATACCAGTTGCAGTTCTGCAATGGGGAAGGACCTCCAGTCATTATTTATCCCTCTGAATTCAATGCTTAGCTGAACATGAAGGCAGGACTGAATAATTCCATCATCCAGATTTTTTTTTTTTTTTTAAATTTATTTCTTCACATATGGTGATCATGCATCCATATTGGCACGAGGAAAAAAATCCCACAGTTAATAAATAAAAACAAACTGTCCCAGGAAATATTGAGTGCTCCTCAGTGATTTTGGCACTCGTCCCTGTCCTCTATATTCCATTATAGTCTATTCTGTTCCTAATTATTTAAGAAACCAAGCACCTTGGATAAATTCCCACCTGATGCTAGGAAGCAAGTGTTGTGGAGCCCTTTATATAACTGTCCTTCAGTTATGAAAGACAGCAAGCCTTTAGCAGCACAGGCTGGAGAGCAGCAGCGGGAGGATGGAATAAGTGCAAAAAGCTGTTCCAGGTGAGTTGCACCAAAGATGTGCTGCCGTCATGCTTTCAATTAGCCAGGAACATCCGGACCAGATTAAGGGTTCAGCTGTCTGACCGTGCAAAACAATGGAGATGAGCTTTTTCAGAAATGTCCAAGGGACTGTCAAGCTTTCAGAAACTTTACCCAGAAACATTTGTGTGTAGAAATAATTTGAGCTATAAAAGATGGCTTAGTGATTTTTTTTTTTAAAAACAAACCCAAATGACAAAGTATTGCTTTATTATTTTAATTAGCACTTAAGAAAAACAAGGAATGCAAGCTATTTCCTGAGTTGATAGTTGTTCCTGCCAAAGTCTACAAAGAACACTCAGTCAAGAGTGGTACTTCATCCCAGACTATACTGAAAAACAGTTTTGAGTTCTCCTGCTCACTTGAGTCCAGTGGTTTCCCAGCTGTCTGCTCTTCTTCTGATCATTCCCTTTTGTGTATCTTTAGAAGTTTTCCCAAATGCTCTATATGTATGAGGCTCAAATACCTCTTTTCTGCCACATTTTTTTGCTATGATTCATATACAAAATTATCCATCATCACTTATTGAGGACTAAGAAACCACCTTTTTATTTCTGTATTTCTGTCCTCTATCCAGAAGAGAGCCTTCACTAAAACTTATACTGGTGGATAAGAGTTAAACAATAATATACCTAATGAGAGATCACGTCTTTCATGTTTGCAAGTGACATGACTTGGGTAGGATGTAGAATGATAGCTTCATACATATTATATGTAAATATAAGACCACAAAGGTGATCAGAGGGCTGAAACATCTCTCCTATGAGGACAGGCTGAGAGAGTTGGGGCTCTTCAGCCTGGAGAAGAAAAGGCTTTCAGGAGACCTTAGAGTAGCCTTCCAGTATCTAAAGGGGGCCTACAGGAAGGCTGGGGAGGGAATATTGACAAGATCTTGTAGTGACAGGACTAAGGGCAATGGGGTTAAACTGGCAGAGGGAAGATTTAGACTGGATGTCAGGAGGAAGTTCTTTACAGTGAGGGTGGTGAGGCACTGGCACAGGTTGCCCAGGGAGGCTGCGGATGTTCCCTCCCTGGAAGTGTTCAAGGCCAGGTTGGAGGAGGCCTTGAGTGACCTGTACTAGTGGGAGGTGTCCCTGCCTATGTCAGGGGGTTGGAACTCGGTTATCCTTGAGGTCCCTTCCAACCTTACCATTCTACGATTCTATGATTCTAAATATAGGAACATATGAAAACTTACACTGGGACAAATTGAGCAACACGGACCCACAGCAAAATAAAAGTTTCCTAAAGGATCTAAAAACTATCTACTGTTTAGCTTCACCTTGTTTATTAAGGAACTGCAGGTATGAAAAGAAAGTGGAAGTCATATGATTAGCAATGTGAGGGGCTGAAAGAATGTGAGTGAAGCATTGGTTGAGAGAGCAGGAGCAGATCTGGAGCTGTGTGCCAGAAAAGCTTTGTGCAAGAGGGATCTGTTATTCAGACTGCTACAAGGACACATGGATTTGGATGCCTTGGAACAAGTAAACCAAGTTATTTTTCTGAGTAGCTTTTTTCCTTGCCTCCAGTTACCCAACACTGCCTTGATTGGGCAGATTTACATTACATTTTTCACTGTCTAGATTTCAGTAGAAAGTTTTTTTTCCCTATGTTTCCTTCTTTTGCATAACTGCATTGTTGTACATTTTCAACTTAACTCTGCAGCATGTTCATTTGGACACTGGTCTTTGAAAACTGAAGACATTTACTCTTATTTAGCAAAGTACACTGATCTGGGTGTATTTTAGCTTCCAGTACAGTGAATATTTATTGGACAGTAAACCAAATTCCTAAATAAATCTTACGACAAAGAGGATGGAGGATAGAGGACCCAATCTGAGCTAAGGATGTTATTAAATATTTGAATCTTGTAGAAAATCAACATCTTTATCTAATGGATTTTGTCAAAATGTCTTTGCATGCTTCTATCTCATTTTGAATCAGTACAAACCTTCTTCTATATAAAACAATCCACGATTTCACCATTTACTGGAAGGTACAAATACATCTCCATGTAGCACTGTGCTCAGGTTAGTAGACCACAAGTTAAAGAGGCTGGATATAATTTTCTCCTAAACAAAAGACAGAGGTATTTTAAAAACTACTCTGTGAAGTGAAGTCACTTAGACTTTCTTGAAGGTAGAGCAGACACAGACATTCTCGGGCTAACTTGTTTCCCATTTCTATTAAAACATGTGCCTGGCAGCACTACTACCCTATGAACCATGGTTAAAAAATCCAATGGAATGAAGTTGTCTGTCTACTTGAGCCTTTTCTGCCTGCAACACTGGCATAGGATTAAACAAACCTTTCTATCTGTTGATAGTCTTTTGGACTCTCTAGGACTTTCTAATTATCTTCCATCTCCTTTTTGAATGTAGGCAGAGATCTTAGCTCTCTGAGGATGTCAGTAGACCTGGAGGAGTATTTCCTTTGTGGGTACATTGTGGAGCTGAGAGCAGAGAATTATGAAGCAGTATTACACTCTCTGTCTTCACAAATACTCCCAGTGTTCACTTTGGCAGCTGACAGTTGCAGGATATAAAGCCATTACTGAAGGAGATGCTAGGTAAGGTTGAGTGAAGTTCATGTATGTGGAAAGATCTTTCAGTCAGAAAGGTTTTGCTTTATTGTTTCAGTTAATTAAAGGAATATAGCAAGTATTGCATACCTTGAATGTTAAGGTTGGAAAAAGAGACACGTCAGATTGAAGTAAGAAGCATTTCTGAACAATGGGTTTACAACCTATTTAAGGCTTCAGAAGAACAAAAAAAAAAATTAGTTTAAATGGCAGGAAAATTCCTAGAAGGTGCAGAAATTCACCTGGGGCATTTTGAAACATACGAGTTTGAGAGTCAGTGCCTGTGAGACTTGCCTGGAACTTCAGGCTGTGCAAGCTGCAGTCCACTGTTCGCTTCCCAAGGCACCTGAGCAGTATCCACCACTGCTGCAACCCCCAGTTTCTGTACCCCATGAAGCACAACTGGAAGAAAGGGGATTACGAGAGGTGCCGGTGGGATGAAGGAGCCTTAGGAGCTCACGGTGCCAGAAGAGGTATAGAGGGTCAGATAAGGTGAGCGGGAACAGCTCATCCACACATGAGGCTTGGGGCATTTTCTCTCTCTTGAGAATAATTGAGGTCTTCTCAGTGTTCGGTAGCCTTGTCATGTGCTCTCTAACTGCTTTGCCTAGAGGACATACCCAATAAAAACTCGTGGGAATTTAATTCTCTGTGTTTTATTACAGCTGAATTCAGCCTCCTCTTGCCCAGAGAATGATAAAATGTTCTGTCATGCCAAGCAGTCTACTTTACTGCTTTTCTATTAGGAGAGTGATATCAGGAAGTAATGAATGGTAACCTGCTCCTGTGATTAAGGTAACTGTTTTGTCTCCAGTATCCAGATTTCAGAATTACCAGTGTTGAGTTTATGTTTTTAACCCTCCAAAATAACAGGGATTACACTGGTCAGAGCACTGGCAGGAGAGCAGAAATAGAGGGTTTATTTCATGCAGAAGAAAATTGGCTTTATGTTGGAGCAGTGTGGGATGAACATGTGATAAACTGATCTCTAGGCATACTGTCATAGACTTTTTTTTCCCATTAGATGCAGAGCTGTTCTGCAGACAGTTTGATCTAACAGAGCTGACTAAAATGTTAAAAATCATAAGTTGTTCCTGCATCCACCCCCAGCATGCCTCCAGTCTCTGCTGTAGTTCTTTAATAAATTTCATGTTGTCTGTGCCGCTTTAAAGGGACAACAGTCAATACTCAATGCCAAGCTGTGAAAACAAGGATTCTTCCTCAATAAGATCTTACCCAATGTATCTTCCCTTTGTTTCACTTCTCCTTTTGGCTTTATTTAGTATATTGGGGCATGATTCAGAATGTTGAAGGGAATGAAAACACTTTTGCTAATTTCACTGGCCCATCAGTTAAGACTTGAGAGCTCAAGTTAGCTGCCAGTCATTTCATATTGCATATATATATATATACACACATAAGCTTTGGGGACTTACTATATATGCACATATATATATATGAAGTCCCCAAAGCTTAGCAAGAACAGCAGACGAATAACCGCAGAGACAAAAATCACCTGTTTATCCATACAGCAAGCAGAGGAAAGGTTGGCCATGGCGTGATGGTTTGGGAGTTCCCCGCCCCCACACACTTTGTAAAATCACCCAAACTAGACTCAGCTGGCTGGAAGTTAAGGAATGAAGCTATAGTTACAGCTCAGCACAATATACAAGCAGATATATACACTATATACAGGAATATTTACGGAAATATACAAGTTAAAAGTAATACAGAACCACAACTCCCCTCCCAGAAATCAGACTCCCCAGGAGGAGCTCCCAATCACCCTTCCCCCTTCTCCCCACCCCTATACCTTACCCCAGGGTTTAGCTTCCGCACAAGGTGAATTTGGAGGATCAGCCAGGGGGATTAGAAGGAAAGTGGTTAGTGAGGTTACTCAGCATAGAGGAGAAAGCAAGAAGCTAGGCAGCCACAGAGTATCTGAGCCACAGACTCTTATCTATGTTTATGTTCTTAGTCTTAAACATCTCAGCAAGCCTATGAGGGACGTAGACATCACCATTGTTTTCCTTTTACAGCCAATAATATAATTTTATCCATTAAAATATTCCAATTAGCCTCAAACCAGCACACCATGATTTCCTGAACATGCCTATTTTCGGTATGGAAAGATGACTTTTAGAATATTAGAGTAGTCTTTCTGACACAATTTATTTCTCTGCCTTCCTGGACAGACTGCTAAGAGTCTTGAAGGAGCATATTTTACAGTTGTGAGAATCTGAGGGTAAACTTCAATGGTCCTGGGCAGCTTTACCTGGGATTTCTATCTCACTCCCTTACTTCCTTGTATTTAAGCTTGGTCTTGGGCCTGACACTTGGTTTTGCTGCTTGTGACTGTTGGGCTGGCTTCTCACCCTGACCTTGTCGCTATGGACCGTTCAGCAATCACTGGCCTGCATTTGACCTTGGGGTTATGATGATATTGAATTCCTGGCTTGACCTTGCACCTTGTAACTGTGAGCCTTTCTCATGATCTGGGCTGTCAGCTGGCCCTGGCTGTTCTCCATGGCCCTGGCTATGGAAGCATTCAGACAAAGTTCAAAGGCCATTTTTCCAGGTACCTATTCATTTTCATAAACTGCTTTGATTTTTCACTTCTCTTGATCAACTTGGAAGTAGTGACATATTAATCATGAGATAAAAAATTAAGCAAGAATCTAGTGAAAGTAAATGTGGTAACTGAAATGGAAAATGTTTTGGGGGTGGGTTGTGGGTTGGTTTTTCTTTTTTCTTTTTCTTTTTTTTTTTTTTGTGTGTGTATGTCCTTTTTTGGAGAAGTGAGCAGTTAAAGGTTTTCTCCTCCTCATCTTAAAGTACCTCTTATTAAGTGCATGAAAGTCTAAGGTCAGATAACATTGCAGCTGTGTAAATGCCTCGTAGCATTTTCTAGCTGTGTATTTTGTGCAGTGCACCTTTCCCTCTACTTTCTGCAGGAAGAGCTGACTCAGGGTGATCCAACAAATTATTAGAGGCACAGCGTACTGCTTTAAATAATTTGTTGGTGCTTTTCTGTCTCTATTTATTGAAAAGAAAATACTTAATCTTGAAATATATGTTTGGACTTCCTGGAGTCTTGTGAGGAAGACTCTATGCTAGCTTTTCTTGACATTTGCTGCAGAGACTGGAGTTGAATGTGTTATTTTCCTTGTAGCTATAGAGCTGAAACCTACCTTACTTTCTTGGGAATGTGTTGGTGTAGTGTCAGCACAGGCTTTGTTCTGTCTGCTGTAAATAATAGCTATGTTATTTCCAAAACAAAGTCATCTTCATAGTACTTTGCATCCAGGAAGTTCCTCACACCAGTCTAGAAGCCTCTTTGGGCTGCACTGGAATGATTTCTGATTGAGCTGGGGTAAGTAAACTATCTTTACAATATTTATGTCTCTATAATGCAAACAATACAAGACTGAGAGCCAGCAGCTTGTTGAATGTTACTAGATTTTGCTAATTCCTCAGACTGTAATGATAAAATCTGATTTTGACCATGATATCCACATTTGTCTTGTAATTGGACTTGAAATGCCTTCATTGGTAATGTTGCCTAGTAGCTCAGACCAACTATCCACAAGATGGCACTTCAAGTATCCTGATAGAATCTGTCCAGGAATAACACACAAAAAACCATACTGCATTATTTCTCTGTATTTGTAACCCCGTCTGGAGACCCTTGTGCAGTTCTGGAGCCCCCAGCACAGGAAGGACATGGAAGTGTTAGAGCAGGTCCAGAGGAGGGCCATGAAGATGATCAGAGGGCTGGAGCAGCTCTCCTATGAGGACAGACTGAGAGAGTTGGGGCTCTTCAGACTGGAGAAGAGGCTTTGAGGAGACCTTAGAGTAGCCTCCAGTATCTGAAGGGAGCCTACAGGAAGGCTGGGGAGGGACTATTGACAAGGTCTTGTAATGATAAGACAAGGGGCAATGGGTTTAACCCGGCAGAGGGGAGATTTAGACTGGATGTTAGGAGGAAGTTCTTTACAGTGAGGGTGGTGAGACAGTGGAACAGGTTGCCCAGGGAGGTTGTGGCTGTTCCCTCCCTGGAGATGTTCAAGGCCAGACTGGAGGAGGCCTTGAGTGACCTGTACTAGTGGGAGGCGTCCCTGCCTATGGCAGGGGGTTGGAACTGGATGATCCTTGAGGTCCCTTCCAACCTTACCATTCTATGATTCTATGATTTTTTCAGTGTTTTAGAACTGCCATCAGATCCAATCTGTATCCCCAGGTACAAACCTTTGAATGCAGCCACACTCCTTCGGACTATGCTGCTCAGCTTTAATGCTTGTTAAGTTGTTTTCCTTGGAAACAGCCATCTACATATGGCTATAAATTTCCATGGAAATCTCCGTCTCTGTGTGGCTAATTATGGCTTGGCTAGTCCTGTTGCGAAGCTGCATGAACTGAAAGCTTTAGGAGAAGTGGCTGCAGGCCACTTGATACAGATATGTGGCCAGAAGCCTTTTGAGTGTGTCAGCTGGAGTTCACCAGGACCATTCTGGGTTTAGAGACAGGACAATGTGATACCACAGGAAGGGAGGCAGTACTTTTATAGCAAGTAATATGTCTTATTGATTCAATAAAAATGTAGCTGTATGGAACTTCAAAAGCTCTCAAGAAACCACAAATCTGAAATATGTTCAATTTCTATCCCACCAAGTGCTGGGATTTCCAGATTGCTCATTAAGAGGGATGAAAAGTACACTTACATGTTTAGAAAAGGCCATTAATTATGTGGTAAAAAATCAAATGTTCATCATTACAGATCTGTAGAAATGATACATTTACACTGTTTGTGTTAGCTTTTAAAGCTCTGGAAGGATTGCAGCCTCATTTTTCTCAATGCTGTACAAACATGCTTTGAAAAATATTCCCTGCCCATGCAATATAACAGCAATCAGAGGATAGAAAGTCCAGAGAGCTCAAGTGACTTATTAAATGCCACTCAAGTCTGACATAATCTTAAAAACAGATGTTATCAGCTAGTACTTTTAGTAACAATGTAATCTCTTCCTTTCACATAAATTTCTTCTGGATCTTTCCCACTTGGCATAAGATCAGGAAATAGCTGTTTATGCTAGGGCGATTGCATCGAGATAGGACTTCTAATACTTCTACCTATCTTTTTCTTTACCGTATTCTGAATTTAGATTAACACTTTTAGTGTCTAGGCTTAGCTTAAAAGTGCTCTAAAACACAGGACAGTCAAAAAGTAAAGCCCTTTCTTCTACAGTGAGGTGGTGATTGTGCTGCTGTTACATCTTCTGACAATTTGAGTGTCAGAGTGACTAGAGAACATCCAAGGGAGCTATAACAAGCTGTCTGAGTTACTCCTTGACAAGGACAAAAACCTTTTTGTCCCTCTCATAGGGCTTGCTAGCCATGATCTTGCTGAGGATGCACAGGTCAATAAGAGAGATGTCCTTGGGCAGGCCAGGTGTCAGTGCTCCAATATATTTCACTCTCTTAGGAAGCCTTTGAAAACCAACAGGTTTCTGGTTTCTCTGGGTGCAAGTCTCTCTTTCACTGCATCTCAGACTTGCTCAGGTTGGATACTTCAAAACACTGGCACCATTTCTGTTTTTGAACTCTCGGATCTGAATCTGTTATTCTTTAATAGTGAAAGTGAACCTGGAAGTGAGGGGAATGTGACTGCAACACTGCACATACTGTTATCTTAATCGGGTTGAGGACCTACTTGCAGCTAAGCTTCATCTACAATTTCAAGTATTTTCTGCCAGCTGAATTGTAGAGACTAACTGTTTATTAATTACTGATGATGGTATTTTTGTTGGCTCATTCTTTGGTTGATCAGAGTGTGAGAAAGATGGAGGCAAAATCCATCTTGGAATATAAACAACTTTTTTTCAGGACTAACTTGATGATTTTATTTTTGTTTTAATCATCTTATATAGTAAAACATTGCGAATGTGCCAGTTAGAATAAAAGTAAAGACAAGGTGAGCATGCTGGCAGACACTAAATGGATCAGGGAGAGGGAAGTTAAGAGCCAAGTGGTCAGTATGGTCTTACCATTGTGGATGAGGGCATCATCCTGGGTTCGTCAGCACGAATAAAACCCTGGAGCTGAAAGGTTAAAAATGTACCTTTCGGTCTCAAACTGGCACTTCAGGAGTTGTCTGCCCAGCTTTTGTAAGGGGCCAAAATGTGCAAATGTTAAACTGGAGAAACTAGAGCTTGTCTGTGCTCTTCTCAGCAGCAGTTAGGGAATTGAAGGAGAATATGAAGATGTTTTGAAAGCAAGAAAGGGATCTCTGAACTCCTGTTCCCACACAGATGGAAACAGCAAGTGCTAAACTGCAACAGACTGTTCAGATCAACTCTGAATTATTTGCACAGGCTGCTACTGTGAGCCAGGGGAAGAAAAGAGCTGCAGGTATAACCTGAAGAAGCTGCTGCCATAAATACAATTGCAGGCAGGTCTGCATATCTGCAATCTGTTTGGTTTATTTAACTCAATGTTTTGCACAAATATTTAATACTCTTGCATCATGTAGGGCTGTGTATTTACTGTGTGAGTAGTCATGCTCCTTCCTTCTATTTTCTTGTTTTCCGAGGCAAGTCTCTGTAAATATCTTTGGTAGAGGTTGTTTCACAGGCAGATTAGGAACACACCTCTGGGAAATGGACAGAGAATGACAGCCCTCAGTGCCATAGTCTGTACTTCTTAAACTGGCTGGTGTTACTTGGTTTCACAGAATCACAGAATGAAGGGTCACCTGGGGCAGGCTGCACAGGAATGCATCTAGGTGGGTTTTGAAAGTCTTCAGGGAAGGAGACTCCACAGCCTCTCTGGGCAGCCTGGTCCAAGGCTCTGTCACCCTGACTGTAAATATATGTCTCCTCATGTTGAGGTGGAAGCTCCTGTGTTCTGGGTTATACCCATTGTTCTTTGTCTTATCACTGGGTGCCACCAAAAATGGACTGGCACGTTCATATTGACACTCACCTTTCTGATATTTCTAGACATTAATAAGATCCCCTCTCAGCCTTCTCTTTTTCAGTCTCAGGTCTCTCAGTCTTTTTTCGCAGGAAAGATGTTCAAGACATGCAATCATCCT
>VWYK01000755.1:0-12351 GCA_013399775.1 Semnornis frantzii | reverse complement strand
AAAAAAAAAAAAAAAAAAAGAAACCCAAAAAACCCCAAACCGACAAACCCCAACCGAAACGAGGTAGGTTAAAAACCAGCAACACAGACCTTGTTATGCGACACCCCAACACCACAGGCGGCCATGCTTGCAGCTACTGAGAAAGAAAACCCCAAGGTACGCAGGGAGAAGGGAAATCAACTGAGCAGAGTTTATAAGGACACGATTCAACCTGAACTAAACACACACACACACACACACACACGGGTCGGGTCGGCACGGATGTTCTCTTCCACTGCATGTTGGGGAGTTCCCAGGGAGCGGAGGGGGTGGCAATCAAGTAGAGATTCAGACCCTCGGCCAAAGAGACCACACATGTATATATATATATTATGGTTTAGGTTGTTTTGAGTTGGTTTGTTTTGGTTTTTTTTTTTTAAAGCACTTTACAAGCCCAATCCAGCAACACTGGGGATGTGCAGCTCCTTCTGTGGTCCCCATCCCCGCGCCAGCTGGCTCCGGGGTTTGGGATGGGGGATGAGTACCCACAGCTCACACTGGTTTTGGCATGGAGGTCTGGTGCCTGTGGCATCCTGGGAGCCATCTGCGGCTGCAAATCCCACCTTGGGGGGCAGGAAGAGTGTGGGGGCAAGCGCGGGACTCCTCCGACCACTCCGCAGTCCTCTCCTCCTCCGATCCCCTTGTCCTGGTGCCCACCACCAAGCTGGAGGGCAGGGAGGGGGCACCTCCAGAGCAACAAAAAATGGCACCTCTGTCCCTGTCAAGACACAGCATTATGTGGAGATCCATATAGAGATATGGATGGACAGACTTGACAAAAACGGTAGCTGATTTTTATTAGTCTAGGGCTAGTAGTTTTAGCCATTTAAAATCCATTTCCCAAAAGAGGGGAGGGGGAGAAAAAAAGAAACCAAACACCACCACCCTAATTATTTTTCATCTTCTTCTTCTTCTTTAAAAATCCGTTAAGCCGTTGCTGCCAAAAGCAACATGTAAATGTTGGTGAAGGCAAAAAAGATTCCTAAAGTCACCCAGCTATATGGTTATGGCCTTCATCACGAAGATAAAAGGTACATTTATTGTGCTGTCTCTCACCAGATTTAATTGGTAACTTTACAACATACTATATATTTGATGCTAGCAGGCAGACAGAATTAAAAACAGACTTTTGGACACTTTTGTTTCTTTCCCCGTTCTTAACAAAGTAGGGGACAAAGAAAGAAAGGAAGGAAGGAAGGAAGGAAGGAAGGAAAAAAAACAAAAAAGAAAAAAAAAAGAAAAAAAAGAAAAAGAAAGTCAAATTGAAAAAGAAAAGGAACCAAAGGAAAAGTCATAACCCACGATAACACAGCGTAATCAGGAGACCTCAGGGGGGGTCCAAGCGTGAAAGTCCATCCCCGCCCACAGCCCACGGCTGAGGGTGCTGGGGGGGGAGCAGTGTTCCCTCGGGGCCCTCCATATCTGCCTCTACAGTGTTAGTCCACGTGTTTAATGTCCTTTAAATTAGGAATAATGCCATGGTGGTGAGTGCCAAGTGCTCCTCTGTTACCAGTTCATCATGGAGTTTCTGTTGAGGGTCATGAAAAACACTTGGCTGCTTCCTCCGGATCTCACCGACGCGAAAAATACCTGTTTGGGGGCACGAGCAGAGCTTGTTAATTCTTAGTGGAAGAAAATAAAATAGCCTGTGACTGCTCTGGGTGAACATGGAAAGCAGGGCATGGCCCATACCCTCTGTGGTTTCCTCTACCTCCTCTTCATTCTGCTCTAATCTCTCCACAAACCTTGGCTACAAATAACAACGGAAGCTTTGCTGGCTTTGGGGTTTGTTTGCCTGTCTGGGAAAGCAGAGGGAGAAAGAGGAGGGTAGCTTAGAGCCCTTCTGGGCAGTTTCCTTTGTGCAGGAGGGAGTTTGGATTTCTGTATTATTTCTAATTTGTATATAATTGTCAATACTTGTAAATATTTCAGGCTGAGAGAGTTGGGGCTCTGCAGCCTGGAGAAGAGAAGGCTTCCAGGAGACCTGATAGTAGCCTTCCAGTATCTGAAGGGGGCCAACAGGAGGGCTAGGGAGGGACTATTGACAAGGTCCTGTAATGACAGGAAGAGGAGGAATGGGTTTAAACTGGCAGAGGAGAGATTCAAACTGGATGTTAGGAAGAAGTTCTTTCAGTGAAGGTGGTGAGACATTGGCACAGGTTGCCCAGGGAGGTTGTAAATCACAGAACCACAGAATGTGATAAATCTTCAATCACATTCTATGATTCTGTGCTCCACAACCTCCCTGGAGGTGTTCAAGGCCAGGTTAGATGAGGCCTTGAGCAAGCTGTTCTAGTGGGAGGTGTCCTTGCCTATGGAAGTAGATGATCTTTGAGGTCTCTTCCAACCTAAACCATTCTATGATTGCTTTTCTCCAGCTGATAGCAGGAACTTTGCCTGGACCCAGTGCCCGGTGCTCATTCTCTGCAGAGCTCAGGGGCCAGGGCTGGCTCGTGCCAGACTGGGATGAAATGAAACCACTTATTAGTAAGCACAGCAATAAAACCTCCCTTGCTATCACTACCAAAGAGTGCAAGGTTTGGAACACCTTAATACCAACTTTATCACATGTTACTGCCACAACCCCATTTATTATGTAATATTAATAAGACTGCTGTCAGTGTTTTGGCTCTTGCTAAAGGTTAACCACTGAGGTCAATATCTGCCTTGGTGTGGAATGGTTTTCCTTGGAAAAGCTTGCCCTGGTATTTCAGCTGTTCCTGAAAGTAGAGCTTGGGGAAACTCTTGCAATATGCTCAAAGCACAGAAGGGTACCAGGACTCTCCAAGAAAAATAGGATTGTTGGTACTCCTGTCAGGCCTCACTAGCATTTGACCCCAGAGGATGCCTTAGAAATGAAGTTATGATTTGCAGTTAAGGATGGGGACAATCTGAAGCCTCTGTCCTTCCTAAAAACAAAAGAACTATTCTATCTTCACATGGGTTTTATCATTAACCCCCTACCCAGAAAGAGAAACATCTCCTTTCAGTATTTCAAACCCACCAGTTGGTTATTTAGAAAGGCTGAGGTGGGGTTTTTCCCCCTCAGTTTTCTTAAAAAAGGGCAAAAAGAATCAATAGCAGCAAACCAGAAGTCTTCTAAAAAACAGTATAAAACCCAATAAAAAATAGTATAAAACCAGTAAAAAAAACCTGCAGAGCTGAGTACTCACAAGTTGGGAAAAAGAACCAACAAGGAGTATTTGGGCAACTTAAATTCAGTCTTCTTGGGCAGCTTCTCATGGTTGACTCTGTTGCAAGGTTAGGATCTGTTTTATCCTGCAGAGCTCCAGCCCAACTCTGTGCTGCAGCAGGCAGGGCAATGGTGGACAGCTGAGGTGCTGCTCACTATACTGGTGGTGGCCTCAAACCCTATTTATTGCAGGTTATTAAACCTTGCTCTGGGGACACAGCAATCAAGTTCTCCACATGTCTCAGCATCGTGCTCGTTACGAAAGAACTCCCTGCTGCATGCTCCTGATTTATCTTGGTGGAAACCTCACCAGGTGAGGAAATACCAAGAGCAGGAATAGACCTTGGCATCCAATCCTCTCTTCCATGCAAATACTAGAAATAGATTCTCCAGCCACTTCTCCTTCCCTCATTCCTTCCAGCCCTTTTGCCCATCAGCAGCACACCCATGGTGGGGGTCACCTACACAACAGCCACATCTCCCATATGAGCTTCCACAGCAGCATTGATCAGCACTGCCCACAGAAAGAGATGAGGCTCCAAGGAGAATCAGAGAATCACAGCATGGTAGGGGTTGGGAGGGACCTCTGGAGATCATCTAGTCCAACTCCCCTGCCAAAGGGAGATCAGCTAGGGCAGGCCACACAGGAATGCATGCAGGTGGGTTTTCAGAGTCTCCAGAGAAGGGAAAAATAGCTTAAGATGCATTTAAAAATGCATGAAAATGTTTTTGCACCAGTGCTCAAATCAGAGCCACTTGCACATCCTCACTGCCACCAGTGCTTACTGGGCAGCCTCTGTAGCTAATGCTCAGATGCAAGACTTAGGAGAAAGTCAAACAGAGACATGTCACCATGACACCAAGCTGTGTGGCACAGATGACTTGCTAGAGGGCAGGGATCTATCCAGAGGGACCTGGACAGGCTGGAGAGGGGGGTCTAAGCCAACCTCATGACATTCAACAAGGCCAAGTGGAAGGTCCTGCACCTGGGTAGGCACAATGCCAAGCAGAGCTCCAGGTTGGGTGGGGAATGGCTGAGAGCAGCCCTGAGGAAAAGGACCTGGNGCTGAGAGGGCTGCAGCAGCTCTGCTGTGAGGACAGGCTGAGAGAGTTGAGGCTCTGCACCCTGGAGAAGAGAAGGCTTCCAGGAGAGCTTGGAGTGGCCTTCCAGGATCTGAAGGGGGCTACAGGAAGGCTGGGGAGGGACTATTGACAAGGTCTTGGAATGACAGGACAAGGGGCAATGGGTTTGAAGTGGCAGAGGGGAGATTGAAAGTGGATGTTAGGAGGAAGTTGTTTGCAGTGAGGGTGGTGAGACACTGGCACAGGTTGCCCAGGGAGGTTGTGGCTGCTCCCTGCCTGGAGGTGTTCAAGGCCAGGTTGGAGGAGGCCTTGAGTGACCTGTGCTAGTGGGAGGTGTCCCTGCCTATGGCAGGAGGTTGGAACTGGATGATCCTTGAGGTCCCTTTCAACCTTCCCATTCCATGATTCTATGATTCTATAACAGATCTCAGCTAGGGGTGGAAGAGATCTTGCAGATATTCCCAGCCAAGGCTGAGGTCTGCTTCCCCTGGCGAGAAATAATTGGGAGTGGGTTTATGGGCAGTGCTTATTAAACAGAACCTTCAGATTCATTCTTATCCTCACATCTGAAATGCCAAAAAAAGAAAGCAAAGTAGGCTTGCAGCTTAAGTCACAGATAGAAGGTTTGAAGTGGACTCACCTTATCATTTCTTTCACATAGAAACTTCAATCTTTGCGCTCGCTTGTGCATAAATACTCCATCCAGATGTCCTGTCTCCACTGACCGGATTTCAATAGCTTTCTCTCCCCAGCCCATTATTTGATTGGAATGAATGTAGGCTGTCAAAAGGAAGTGTTTGGGAGGTGTTACAATCTGTGTGTGCAGCTACACATCGAGCAGCAAAAATCCTCATTGGCTGTTTCACAAAGCCTCTGCAGACCAAGGGCAGAGCTCTGGCTGCTGGAGGTGCATGTGGTGCCCACAGGGACAGTAGCCCTTCCAGAGGGCTTTTCAGCCACATATTGCTGAGTAACTTCCACAGAAGCAGCATCACTGCTTCTGAGTTCTGCAACTGAGGGGCTGGGAAGTGGCTTGGCTGCATGGGTTGTGGACTTCCACAACAGCAGGGCCAGAAGAGCAACCTGAGTGCCCCCAGCTCTGCAGCTAGCCCCTCTTCCACTCAATACAGTATCCCAGCAGTGCCACAGCTTATATTAATTTGTACTTAAGATAGAGCTGAAATGTTCAAGAGGTTCCTTGCTTTTATCACCGAGGTCCAAACTGCAGAAATTTAGCAGCTGCACCTCCTTTCTGGCTGAGAGAAATCTCCTGTGATAAACAAAAGCCCAAATGACTCCATCTCAGCCTTCTTGACCCCCCCCCCATCTTGTCACTTGTATTTTAAGCAGGTGAAGAGGAAGGGTTGCCCTACCCACAGAAGTAGGCATTTCTCCCCACTGGAGCACCACATCTTTAGTTATCCGTCCGTAGGTGTTGACGTACACCCCCTCGTCCTCGTAGCACACCAGCATCTCCATCCCATCTGTCTTAGGCAGGATGACAATGGCATGAGGAGTGATATTGCCCTGAATCTGCAGTTAAAACAAACCCTCCAAGTCAGAATTGCATTGAATGGAGGAAGAGGGAAAGGGGGAAGGGAGCAGAGCTTTACAAAAACAAACCCCCAAATCTAGCCCGGAACAATCCCTTCCATTCACCACAGGCAGGCGCTGGCTCTCAGAGATAAGCTTGAAAGGAACAAACTGCGGTGTTTACCCTACCATCAGAGCTGTCTGATGTGTTAGGGATAAACAGGTTTGGCAATTATAGACAGAGCACAACACAAACGCCCCCAAGACTGATGGCTGGCACTTGGCTGGAATGCAAACAAGCGACTGCTGACTTGAGGAATCCACCTCCCACCTCGAGGGAGGCAAACAAACCCAGAATTTCACAGGTAGCCATGGGGAGGAAACCTTCCCAGATTTTAGCAGTCACTCTCTAGCTCCAAAGGCAGCTGCAGTGACTTCCACCCATGCTTCTCCTTCCATAGCTAAAACATCTCAAACTGCCCCAGAATTTCTCCCTACCCTTCCTGCCAGCTCTCACAGAGCAGATTCTGCTGCTTGGATTGGGTTCGGCAGTTCCTGGATCTGATGAGTGACACAGGTTCTCCCAGACCAGTCTCTCATGCTGTTTGGGCCAGCAGCATGGGCAGAGCTTAAGTAAGCCAAGAAGAAAATCCTCATCTACAACATGTTTTTGTAGCACTAGGTCTCTCCTAAAATGCTAATGGACCTGGGAAAAGTCCTATGATGAGACCTCTCTTTCAGGGAGTTTGGGAGTTTTGAGCAATAAGTTTAGCCCACAGCTCAGTGAAATAATCCTGCAACCTTCCCCAGGGCAGCCTGCACTGCCTCAGCAGGAAGAAGCACTGGTGAGCATCTCTGGGACAGCATGCAATGGCACAGTGCACTGGGCATCCAGCTCTTCCTGCCTCTGTGCTGTCTAACACCCAAGCATGTGGTTTCATGCCCTGCAGTGAGCTGCTCCATGCAGTGTACAGGCAGATTCTCTTTCCTGTGGGATGTGGCAACCTTAAGGGACTATTGACAAGGTCTTGCAATGCCAGGACAAGGGGCAATAGGTTTAAACTGGCAGAGGGGACATTTAGACTGGATGTCAGGAGGAAGTTGTTTGCAGTGAGGGTGGTGAGACACTGGCACAGGTTGCCCAGGGAGGTTGTGGCTGCTCCCTCCCTGGAGGTGTTCCAGGCCAGGTTGGAGGAGGCCTTGAGTGCCCTGTGCTAGTGGGAGGTGTCCCTGCCTATAGCAGGGGGTTGGCACTGGATGATCTTTGAGGTCCCTTCCAACCTAAACCATTCTATGATTCTATGCTTGGGCACCAGGATTGTACACCTGTGCTAATGAAGATGAAGTGTGTGACACCTTTGAGTCCTCTCTGAGCAAGCACCACTGAGGGCAGCACATACTGACAGCTATGTCCACGGCAAGGTGTCACCTAACAGCTCACCCCTTCTGAGCCTGTGCAAGCCTTGCTGGTGACCCAGGTTAGTCATGCAGCAGCACTCCCCCATGTACTCACGTGAGATGGTATATAGATATCATAGGAGTTCCCAGAATCCACATCAATCACGTGGAAACCAGTGTGGGATCCAAAGATAACCTTGAGCCTCTGACCCTCTTCCACAGTGAGATCCACCAGCAGTGGCTTGTGCTGGAGATCTGCAAAAGACTTTTATAATCCCTTCAGTGAGTATCACAGAAGACCAACAACCCCCCCAGAGCAGCAGCCTGACATGGTTTTGGAATGGTATTTGTTTGACTGTTGCCTGCTAAATATGTGGTTGTTTATAGTCCTGTCCCTCTGTTCCTATGTCAGACACCTCAAAGGTATTACCCACTTGCTTCAGCCACCCCAGCAGGTTAAGTGCTTACCCTGGCCAGGCACAGCTCTCTTCCCTCAGCAGCTTGAGGCCAGCCTGAGGATTTGGCATCTAAGGGAAAGTGACAGCTCACTTTGACTTGAGTATGGAGAGCCCAGCACATGGAGACCTCCAATACTGGTGCTGCTCTGGGTAGCAAAGTGCATGGAGAGCTGTGGCTGCCCACCTCCCTTCTCAGCAGGAAGCACTGCTCCAGTTTGAGCAGCTAAAATAAATCAGCCAAGATATGCTTTTCTCTGGATGCAGGCTGGGAACAGCTTCCCAGCAAGGACTGAGTATCTCTCCACATCCTAGATCCTCTGCAGGAGGGTCAAATACCTCAAAGGAGAGAAAAGGGCTTTTGGCTGTCCAAGCAAGGAGCACTCTGACTCCTGACAGGGAGAATCAGTGGGCAGTATTTCCTACTCTCCCAACAGATCTCTGCCTATAAGGCAAGGAAAAGATGCTCAGCTCCCCCCAGACTGGAGAAGCAGCACCAGGAGCACTACCCAGCACCCTCAGCAGAGGGTGCATGCCAGGCCACTTTAATGCTCTCCATGCCACTGAGTCCATTTATTCTGGCTTTTGTTCAGAAAAAAGCAAATGTGACCCAATACTGAGAAAGGCCATTTGTGCTGGAAGGATGCAAAATGAGATTACTCAGCATGAATGTCTCCAGAAGCCATGGCCTCTTGTGACTTGCCTCTGCACACAGCTTAGGAAGAAAAGTGCTTTAAGGGACTAAGTGCAAAATAACTCTTGGCAGGTTGGAGAGGAGAAAGGTCTCACTGAGGAGGAAACTGAGGTAGATGAAAAGGGAGAGGGAAAAAAAGAAAGGAGTTTGGGTCATTCTCCTAGACTGTCTTGAACCAGAACTCTCATTGCTGAAGTGGAGAGGGCCTTGAAATGGAAATGGAAAATAATGCCAACCTGTTTTCACCCTGTGTGAGAAATTAGAAGCTAAAAAACCAAACCAAACCAACATCAAAACCCCAAACTGAATTTTACTGATGGACATTTGGTCAGTTCCCTGCAAACTTCCCAAGCAAAGCCTGCCAGCAGAAGTGCCAACACTTAATTGGTAGCCATAGGCAGAAGGTGTGCCTGTGCCTGGCAGGCATTCCCAAGGGGCTCAGCTATGGAAGCAAGACACCTTTCTGCTCTGCACAGCACAGAAATCTCCTCTGTTGCAATCCCAGAGTGCAACTTGGCTAAAAGATAAACATACCTTAAATGCCATAAACTTGTGATATGGTTTAGGAGCCCAAGCGTAGATCTCTACAGCACTCTTTAAGGCAATCACCAAGAACTTGATTCTCTCATATTTCACTAAAATGAAGATAAAACTCAGTTTAAAAACATTCCCTTTCTTTCCAGGAAGACCAAACTCTAGTTTGGTTCTAGTCTAGTTCCATGTGGTTAGCCAGTTTCCTGGTTCTAGTCTAGATCCATGTGGTTAACCAGTTTCCTGGTTCTAGTCTAGTTCTCTCTCTAGTCTGAATCTCCCTCTTGAAGTTTAAACCTATCACTCTTGTCCTGCCACAACAGTCCCTGCTTAAAAGTCTGTCCCCAGCTTTCTTATCTGCCCCTCTAAGTCCTGAAAGGCCACCAGAAGGCGTCCCTGGAGCCTCCTCTTTTGCAGGCTGAGCCACTCCAACTCTCTCAGCCTGGCATCAGAGCAGAGGGCTTCCAGCTTCCCATCATTGTTGTGGCCTCTTCTGGCCTCACTCCAACTGGTCCATGCTCCTCCTGTGCTGAGGACTCCAGAGCCAGACCCAGCACTGCAGGTGGGGTCTCAGCATGATACTTTTTTCTATTTCTCCTCTCTCTTTAGGAACAGAGATAGCAAAGCAGCATTTTGAGTCACTCATCACTGATTTTCATGGCAGAAGACACCCACCATGAGAATGCTTCAAGCCCAGGGCAGCAGAGCCCTCCACAGTAGGGTCTCCTCAGGCTGCCTCTGTTGGTTCTCCTTTCTAAATACATGGAGGTGAATTCCAAATTACTTGGAATTATTTTGTCAGGTCAGGGCCAGGACTAGAGAACAAAACTGCATCTTCTCAGACCTTTTTTTTTTTTAGCTCCAGAGAGGCCACTCACCAACTTTGTAGTGGATGCATCCCTCCAGGTCCCCAACTGTGATCCAGCCCTGCTTCTTCTCCACTTCAGGGTCGTTGTGTAAAATCCTGTTTCTCAGCCAGGAGAGATAGTACACACGCAGCTTGTTCTTCTTTCCTGTTGGCAAAGGAGATTTCTGTCAGAGCAGAGCATGCATGCCTGCAACCACCTGAGATTTCAGGGCTGGTCTGCAGCCCCAAGATGACAAAATGAGATTCTGTTTCACAACAAAGTTGAAAACAGTAATTTAGTTGGTTTTGGTGGTGTTTTCTTGGGAGAAAACACATGGAAAGCAGAGCCCAGACCTCTGTCCCCCAAACTGCAGGGGGATACTGGAAGAGCTGGGTTCCTGCTTCCTGCAGGCTGGAAATGTTCCTTTTCCTAGAAATCACTGTCCATGGAGGGACAGTCTGGCATACAGGGAGCATCACCCCAGCTCTCTTAGAGCTCAGGGCTTACCCAGCCACCTACCTACCTCACCCCAGCTCTCTTAGAGCTCAGGGCTTACCCAGCCACCTACCTACCTCACCCCAGCTCTCTTAGAGCTCAGGGCTTACCCAGCCACCTAACTACCTCACCCCAGCTCTCTTAGAGCTCAGGGCTTACCCAGCCACCTAACTACCTCACCCCAGCTCTCTTAGAGCTCAGGGCTTACCCAGCCACCCAACTACCTCACCCCAGCTCTCTTAGAGCTCAGGGCTTACCCAGCCACCTAACTACCTCACCCCAGCTCTCTTACAGCTCAGGGCTTACCCAACCACCTACCTACCTCACCCCAGCTCTCTTAGAGCTCAGGGCTTACCCAACCACCCAACTACCTCACCCCAGCTCTCTTGCAGCTCAGGGCTTACCCAGCCACCTAACTACCCAGTTCCTTTTCCTCTCTTTGCCACAGTCCTGGTGCTGGGCTTTGCAGGGCTGAGTGGCTGCCACATTTCTGCATGTCTGGATGCTCCTGGATGGCTGTGATCTGGCTGCAAACCTTCCTGGTGCTGCAAAGCCCCTGCTGCAAGGACAGGACACAGCCTACACTGAGCCCAGTGGGAGAGGACCCCAACCACAAACGAGGGGCTGTGTCTGCTGATGGGTTTCAACAAGTCCCCAGGGCTCATTCTCAGCACCATCTTGAGGGTTGGTGCTCCTTGGGCAGTGCTACCTCCCCATTCACCTTCCAGCTGTACTAAACTCTTATCTCCTAAACCACAGGGGAGCTGCAGATCAAAGTAAATGACAAAGCAGGGGGGTTTTAATCAGTGACTGTAGTGACAGGATGAGGGCTAGTGGCTTTAAACAAAAAGGAGGTAGATTTAGATTAGATGTAAGGAAGGAATTTTCTTCCTCATGAGAGTGCTGAGACACTGGAAAAGGTTGCCCAGAGAAGCTGTGGATGCCCCATCCCTGGAAGTGTTCAAGGCCAGGATGAATGGAGATTTGAGCAAGCTGCTCTAGTGGAAGGTCTCTCTCTGCCCATGGCAGCGGTGTTGGAATTGATCTTTAAGGTCCCCTCCAACTCAAACCATTGTGTGATTCCATCTGAACTGAAAGAGCAGAAACTTGCAGGCAAATGCAGGATGAGCCCAGAGGGTTGTGGAACAATGAGATGATGCTATCAAGCAAATCTCCTAACAAGCATTCCTCTTGCTGTCCTCTGTGAGCTTTGTGGGACAGGTATCAGTAGAAGGTGGCTCTGCCTTAGCTCCACCACCTTCAGGGGGCTGCTCTGCACTACAGGTAGGATGCTGGGCAGGAAGCATCCTGGGAGACTTCTTGATGTTTTGCCATGAGCCTGATTTGAGAACTCTGATGCCAGGGACAATGACAAGCTTGTGGCTCTCATGATGCCTGCAGTATCCTGAGCACAGCCATGGTCTAAGCTGAAGTCCTTAAAGCCATGGTTCATGGCTCCTTTGGCTAAAGGCAAGTAGACCCAAAAGCAGAGCTTGCTGGCCTCTCAAGCTGTGACTGCTTGCCTTGCTGGGGTATCTGCCATACTCCTGCACCTTTCCTTCCCTGCTAAAGGAGGAAGGAGCATTGCAGGTGAAGCAAGGGGGGCAGGTGATGGGAGCAAACTGCTCTTGGAGGCATTCTTGAAGATCTAACACTTTGATTCTGGAATAAAGCATTCCCATCTCCCCTGGGAGCTGCCCTCTGACACTGGTGGGCAAGATTTGTCTGAGCTGGAACCACTGGCCAAGGTGGTGAACAATGGGGTGAGGGCAGAAGAGACATACCTGATATTGTGACGAGGACATTGAGGCCCTCAAGAACATCCATCTGCTGAAATCGCCGTCTGTTGATGAGGTTGTAGACCTTCCCTTGACCACTTCGATCCAGCAGCATCAGGCCATTTTCTGTGCCCACCAGCAGATTCACACCTGAAAAGGAGAGGGCAATGGGCACCAGGGGCACCACCCCAACCTTGTCTCTGCTACCACAGCAAGAGGGCTGTGACGTTCCCATGAATGTGAAGGGTCGCTCCTGCAGTGCAGGGACTCAGGGACATTAGCCTTGCCCAGTGTGCTGGTTTGA
>VWYK01000746.1:1350-12951 GCA_013399775.1 Semnornis frantzii | reverse complement strand
CTGCCCTCTAGCAAGTTGACTGTGCCACACAGCTTGGTGCCATCTGCAAACTTGCTGAGGGTGCACTGATTCCTCTGTCCATGTTACTCACAAAGATGTTAAACAGCATTGGTGCCAGCACTGACCCCTGATGGATGCCACTTGGCACTGCTCTCCATCACTCCCCTGTACACAGCAGGCCAGCTGTACCCAACCCACGGAATTGTGTCTGGAAGAAGTCTCAGGTGGATGAAGAAAAATCTAAAGATATATCTCATCTAATTAGATTTTTACCTGGTTCATGACTCATGCTACATCATGAAACACGAATGGCCTTGACTCCACCTCTTGTCTCCAGGTAACTGTTCTGTTACATGATGAATAATTGCCTCTCTCACAGACATCAAATAACCCAGTAGAATTAAAACACATTCAAGCTCTCCTTATAAATTCTAACATTCGTGATGGAAAAAATAAACTAAATAAAATAAAAAACTAAAATAAACTAAACTAAAAGTTGTCTCAAAACTGGTGCACCAATTTTTTTTTTTAATTGTTCAAAACCACATGAACTGTGTCCTCACAATCGAGCAAAGCAGCCCATACCCTTTAATGATTTTTGACTACTCGTTAAATGAAAGGTGCAAATATGAGTCCTTTGACACCAAGTGGGCTCACATCATTCTGTAGAAATGTCACATGATGATGGTACAAGCTGTTAAGACAAAGTGATTGACACATCATCTTAACTACTCTCTCAGGTACATTTTCTGAAGCAATCAATTTGATGCTCTCTCTCATTAAATTTCACTATTTTGGAACCTTATATTAGTTGAAAGAGGCAGTCTACAGTGTCCTTGAACTGAAGGTATTTAAAGATCATCCTCTCAGACAGCAGTCCTGATCAGATAAGAGCCAGACCTGCTGCAGGCTGTCAAAGGGAAGGTTAAAGAGTGAAAGAAAATTATCCACCACATAACTGACTGAGGGACACCGAGATCTCCAAAAGGGTGTCAAGTCCTTTTTATATGATATTAAACACAATCCAGCAGCAGCCCATAGTCAGCGTAAGGAATGATACAGTTATGCCATGAAAACCAAAACGTTCTGGCATAAAGGCATTACAGCAGCAAGGCTAAGCTTATTGCTTTGCTGCTTCTCTACTTGTTCATAATAAATTACTGCATTAATAACCCTTTATACTTCTCCTATTGGAGATTATATGATTACCGATAAAACTTTTAACTACGTTAGCAACACTACACTAATTGCATTAACTAGCACAATAAAGTTAACATATAAATATGGTGTCCTGGATACATGCATGGTAGGACTGCACATCTCATTAAGATTAATATTGTTGGAATAATGTCATGCTATTTTTATCCAAGGCAGTATTACCAAACGACCGTGACCCCCTGACTTGAAGTCTTGAAATTTAATATTAGGTAACAGGATTAAACCAGTTCTTTTCCAGATACAAACATAAAGGGAAAATTAGAGGTGGGTTTATATAAATCAGAAGTTAATCAAGCAAGGCCAATTTAAGTCCTAGGAGATCCTCACCCTGAAAGAGACTTGTGATGGTTTGGGAGTTCCCTGCCACCCCACACTTTGTAAAATCCCCCAGACTAGACTCAGCCAGGTGGAAGTTAAGGACTGAAGCTCTATTTACAGCTCAGCACAATGTACAAGCAGAGATATACACAATAGACAGGAATAGTTACAGACATAGACAAGTTAAAGGGAATACAGAAACACAATTCCCCTCCCAGAAATCAGAGTCCCCAGGAGGGGCTCCCAACCACCCTTCCACCTTCTCCCCACCCCTACACCTTCCCCCAGGGTTTGCCTTATGTTCAAGGTGAGTTCGGAAGATCGGTCAGGGGGGTTAGAAGGAAAGTGATTAGTGAGGTTACTTGACAGAGAGGAGAAGGGCCAGAAGCTAGAGAGCCCAAGAGTGTCTGCAAGCCCGAGAGACTGTCTTATCTTTGTTTTGTATTCTTTTCTTATCCATCTCAGCAAGCCTATGAGTGAGGTAGACATCACCATTTTTTCCTTTTCACAGCTTATAACATAATTTTTTCCATTAAAATATTCCAATTAGCCTTGAAACAGCACAAGACTGTACTAATGTAAATGGCCCGGGATGCCTGAAACAGCAAATAAAGATTTATTAGTTTGAGCAGCTGGCAAACACCAGTTTCCTCATATTTGTTCCCAGTTCTGTGTGACCTTTGACAAATGACACTGTCTCATTCTATACTGATACTGCCTTGGCTTTCAGGAGACCATAGTCAAACCAGGCTATGGAGTAGAACAAAACAGAGAGCAGCACAATCAAGCATTTTGTCTACACTTGCCCTCCCATCATTTGAAAAAAAAAATTCAGACTAGCATAAAATCTGACCAACATTGAACAGGATGAGGCTAGGAATGGAAAGAGATATGCACACCAAGGCCAACAAAAGCAAATATTATCTAATAATTAAGCAGAATCTTGTGAATAAGAAGCAAGGATACGGTGACAGTTTGGTCAAGAGAAGAGGTGATAAAAGGTTATGGGCTTTAGATTGTGAGCATTAGATTATGTCCTCTCGTGATTCTTCTCTCCAAACCATAACTGGGGCACCTCTACCATAGACACCAGCTAGCCCTGGGCCAAGGCTGCCTCATTCTCAGTGCAGAGGCCACTTACAGTTGCTCTAAGCCACAGAATCACAGAAACATTCGGGTTGGAAAAGCCCCTCGGGATCACCAAGGCTAACCAATAACCCTTACTCTATAAGGTTCATCCTAAACCATATCCCCAAGCACCACATCCAAATGACTTTTAAAGACATACAGGGTTGGTGACTCAACCACCTACCTGGGTAGCCCATTCCAGTGCCTGAAACATGGCTCTAACTCTCTGAAGTCCATGCTTTGAACGTTGGAGCCAAACACAAGAGTTCCCACATCATCATTCTGGGCACGAGTAGAGCATCCTCCTGTTTCAGTTAGGTACATCGGGTTGTTACTGCATCTTTCTTTGTGCTGCAATTCCTCCTCTGGTAAAACAAGAAATCTTGTGTCTATTTCCCTTGTAACAATGTTGTG
Organism: Semnornis frantzii; assembly: GCA_013399775.1. NCBI lineage: Eukaryota > Metazoa > Chordata > Aves > Piciformes > Ramphastidae > Semnornis > Semnornis frantzii. The sequence continues at coordinate 9,873 of VWYK01000746.1, read as the reverse complement.
AGTGGAATTGCAATATGAAGTGTTGCGTCTAGGTACCAGCAATCCAACAACAAATACGCTGAATAACTAGGCAAGAGAAATACTGTTTCCTTTGAGTCCAGTCATATTTTTTAGCTGAATGTTGCCTCAAAACACATGACCTTTTTGGCCTGCCAAAGAGCTGCACTAAAGCAGTGAAATTCCTTTCAGTAAAGCTCTGAATGGAACAACGTTAAAATCCAATATTTATTCATGTTACGGTAGAGTAATTTGATGTGTAATAAGCATTAAGGTAAATATGATTCTGTAGCTGACTAAACTAAACTTTGCTCTATAAGTCAAATCTCTGGGGGAGACACAGTACTTGACATTTAATTTGAAAAGCAAGGTAGCCTGGTGGTGGAAAAAAACCTTCCATGTCGATAGTAAAAATGCGTTGGTGCATTTTATTTGATGAGGTAGATTTGCTTAGCTTTATTTTCACATTTTAATAAGCTCATCTCATAAAAGTATAATGAAAATAGAAAGATCATCTATCATAAGAATGGACAGGTACAGAATTTTTTTCTTCTGGATTCTTCTGTAGAAGAAAAACAGTTTTTCACCTTACTGATAATAAATGTAAATGGAATGGTACAATATTGCCTTAGACATCACAAGTTGCTAGAGAGAGATCACAGTTTACTAAATTAATAAAAGAAGCTGAATTTTCATGATGTTTAAAGATGATGATGATGATGATGATAACATAATTTTGAGTCTGCAATGTTAAATGCTGTAATGTCAATAGAGTGTGCAGTTCATGGGCAAAGAAAATATCGTTCTGGGGATACAAATCCTATCTCTCGTCTTTTAGATGAGCAGATGAAGTTGGTCCTCACAGGTGAAACAATTTCACAGGCACCTGAATAAAGGGCAGGAGACAGAGCACATAACTCATGGATAATCTTACTGCAGTCTCAGCAGTGATCAAGGCATGGCTCCATTAGGGACCCTTACCAGGGCAAGTCAAATCAGAGGCTACTCTGTCGGCACAGGTATGCTTACCTCTCGTTTTATTCCCATGGGCTCCCATGTCCCTTGAATTGCCTAATCTCATTTTCATTGCCATCAAGTAGAAAAGATCTCCTCTCCCTTTTACAGAGGAGGACCAGAAGCACAAGAAGAGTCTGGGGCACCTGATCTAGTGCTTAGTCAGGATTAGGAGTTCACTCTGAGGTGACTGTCTTGCCTGTCTCCACTGAACTATGCTTTGCTTCTGTGTCTTCAAAGGCACCAATGAGATCTGTTTCTGGAAAGCAAAGCAAAGACACAGCTCCAGGAGCACACTTTATGTTCAGACTACTTAGCGGTATTCAGTCCTTGAGAAAAAATCAGAGCAAGTACCAAGTACAGAACACCAGACAGCTCATCCAGACCTCAGCCTCAGCTGTGTCACTCCACAGACACACTTCTGCTGCATTCCTGCAACAAACTGATCCTTGGATTTCCTGAGTTCAATTATACTGACATCATGGTTCAAACCCTGTTTAGGCTTTCAGGTGCAGGCAAGATGCAATGCCATGTGCAGTCCCAGCACAGTGTCATGTGGCTGTGCAGGCTGATTGTGTGGAGGCATTTAGAGCCTGTTCCTGGTTGCTGGAGTTCCACACAGCTCAAGATGCAATGAGGTAGTAAGCAAGCACGGATACAACGGCAGAGCACAGGTTGTGCTTCCTGCTAATCTACTTTTATCCATACAGCCCAAGACTAAAGGGCCTTTGGACACAAAATAGCCAATCAGAATGGCAGTTAGCCAAGCTTGACAGTATTAGGTGAAGACATAGGCTTGCTTTACCCTTTTTAGGGCAGAACACAGCCCTGCACAAGGCATACACAAGCTGAGCCTGTGTACTTTGTTTACTGCAGGATGCAAAGGGCCAGGGTCCCCAGACTCAGTGGCTCCAGGTTCTTTGTCCTCTTTCCCATGGTTGCTTCTCCCCAAAACAGAGAAAGTGAGATCAGAAGAACATGTCTGGGCAAGCCAGGACACATATAGGCCTATTTTGGCCTGCTTAGGCCTGCTGCAACAGTCCCTATCAGGGAAGAACAGGTTCAGCTACTGCAGTACCAAGAAGGGTAACGACGTTTCAGCAGACAGAAGGTATGAGGACTCCAAGGAAGGGTGTATGAACTGATGAGTGCATGCGTGAGGATACGAGAGATCCTGTATCTAAAGCCTAATCACAGCTCTGCTTCATTTATCTGTATATGAGCTGCTCTTTGTCGCAGGGAGCGTCCAGGTTTTGTCATCAGCCGTTTCTCAGCAGCTCCTAATTATCCCTCACCTGCTATGAACTTCTCCCTAATTACTTTTTCCCTGTATCTCCAGGGCTTTTGCTAGAATGACAATGCCATTTGAAAAATCTGCAGTGACTGACTTCTAAAGCTAACCTTTTGTGCACTTTCCGTTCCTCCAAGATTTTTACCTTCTTATGAAGTCTAAACTTGAAAATGTCTCAGCAAAGCCACTTAACTAAAGACCATTCTTCCCAAGTTGCTTTGAGGATGAAGAGGTAGACTGTACAAGAAGTGCTGAAGAAGTTGATTGCAATTTTTTTTTTGTTATATTTAGATTGAAAAGGTGTTGGTAAATGCTCATTTCTGTAAAAGGGTCACAGAAACCAAAATGCCAAGAAGTCACTGACATTCCTCTAAAGAGCCTCTCTAACTACTTAAGTTGCAAAGGGAAAAGTCTCAGAACTAATCACTTCCTTCTGTTGTAGCTGTCCTTAAAGCTCAGTTCCTTTCCAGACGGAAATGTCTAAATGTCTTAATGTCACACTTTCTCCCTAGAGTGACACTGACAGGCAAGATAACGAACTAGAACCATTCTTCCCACTCTTAATGAAGAGAAGATCTTTGGAGATAAAATTGCCCTCGCTACTGCTCAAAAACAGTGGTAAGATTGACTTCAGTCTTTCCTGCTTTAGTTCCCACTTTAACTGGATCCAGCCCATTGAGCCTTTTTCCTAGGATGAGACCTTGGGGGCTGGGTGATGAAAAGCTCAAGATGAGCCTACAGTGTGAGTGCAGCCCAGACAGCAACTGAGTGCTGGGCTGCAGCAAGAGCAGTGTGGGCAGCAGGGCAAGGGAGGGCATTCTGCCCCTTTGCTCTGCTCTCCTCAGACCCCACTGAGTCCTGTGTGCAGTTCTGGAGCCCTCAGCACAGGAAAGGCATGGAACTGTTGGAGCAGGTCCAGAGGAGGCCACGAAGATGCTCAGAGGGCTGCAGCAGCTCTGCTGTGAGGACAGGCTGAGAGAGTTGGGGCTTTGCAGCCTGGAGAAGAGAAGGCTTCCAGGAGACCTTAGAGTAGCCTTCCAATATCTGAAAGGGACTTACAGGAAGGCTGGGGAGGGACTATTGACAAGGTCTTGTAATGACAAGATGAGGGGCAACTGGCAGAGGGGAGATTGAGAGTGGATGTTATGAGGAAGTTGTTTGCAGTGAGGGTGGTGAGACACTGGCACAGGTTGCCCAGGGAGGTTGTGGCTGCTCCCTCCCTGGAGGTGTTCAAGGCCAGGTTGGAGAAGGCCTTGAGTGACCTGTACTAGTGGGAGGTGTCCCTGCCTATGGCAGGGGGTTGGAACTAGATGATCCTTAAGGTCCCTTCCAACCTTACCATTCTATAATTCTATGATTTGTTTGCTCTAAATGAATCAAGCTGCCCTTCTGCAGGGCATAAGCAGTGCCACTGTAGTTTGGCTGGGCTTCTTCCTCATGTTTTCGTCTGGACTAGAACACCACTGAAAATCATTTCAGCCACTGCCAGTCTTTCTGGCAGAGCATGATTCTTCTCCTCAGGAACCACCTGCGCATCTGATGTGTGAAGGAATGCTCCTGAGACACTCTCTTCTCTGCAGACCATGGAAAGTGATTTCTGCCATTCTTTGTTCCTATTTCCATTGTTTTTTCTCATTCTTTGTTCTTCATTGACTTTCATCTGTCAATATCCAAACTTAGCAGGCAGATACTGCTGAGTAAGTAACAAACAGCAAAGGAGCAAGCAAGCAATACTGGATCTCATCTGTTTACTTTCAGCAACCCAATTACACTCTCTCTCCAAGACAAAGCCCAGGAGTAGTCTGGGAGGTGTCCCTGTCTGCGGCAGGGGGTTGGAACTAGATGATCTTTGAAGTCCCTTCAAACCTTACCATTCTATGATTCTATCTTTCCCTGCAAGCCCCGTTTACAAATGGCAGTATGAGCAAGACTGCACTAGCTTTCCTTCCCCCACCCACTGCAGTTCAGCATGGTCCCCAACTCTCAAACTTCCCTGCAAGCTCTCATACAATGTAGTACACAGCCTCAGTATCATGCTACGAAAATCAACCCATAATACTGCTCCTAACATTTTAACGGAAAACAAAATAAAATCATATTGTGAGGTCATCAGGACATCACAGGATAGCAAGGAGGCCCACCATGCCAACAACTATAGAATCATAGAATTGGAAAGGACCTCAAGGATCATCTAGTTCCAACCCCCTGCCATAGGCAGGGACACCTCCCACTAGTACAGGTCACTCAAGGCCTCCTCCAACCTGGCCTTGAACATCTCCAGGGAGGGAGCAGCCACAACCTCCCTGGGCAACCTGTGCCAGTGTCTCACCACCCTCACTGCAAACAACTTCCTCCTAACATCCAGTCTAAATCTCCCCTCTGCCAGTTCAACCCCAGTGCCCCTCATCCTGTCATTACAAGACCTTGTCAATAGGGAACAAGAACACAGAGCAACTATGGAACAAGAACACAGAAACTCTAGAGGAAAGTAGCCTTAAGCATGGGAATAGGAGGCAATTTATGTTCACAGCATTTGTGAGCAAACAGAAAACAAGGATTTAGTGCAGAGAACCAGCCAGTCTGTAGCTTCTGCCCACAGACTGTTGAAATGGGGTTATCCTTTATTTATTTTATTTGGATCTGTGAGCTGCCCCAGCAATTAATGCATTGAATATGGATTTTGGGGTGGGTTTTTTTTATGGAGAGTCCAAGTATGAGTAACATCTAGGGCAGCAGGAGACTAGTACAATCCAAGAACTCATGAATGTTAATAACTGGGCCCAGCTTCACTCTTTCAGGAACAAGAACACATCTTTCAAACATATGCTTCTTCTAAGCACTGTGTAGTCAGCATTCAGACAGCCCAGCAATACTCTTATAGTCACTGCATTGCTATTTCCATATATCATCTTGCTGAAAGCTTGAAAGAACATCAAAAAGATGCCCAAAAAGCAATTTTGGAAATATTCAAGATTAAGAGGAGTGAGTCTTTGAACAAATGATCCCATCCTTGCACTAAGCATTTTAGCAGCAGCAGAACCAAGTACAAGACATAGCCCTCTACGGTTCATACATAAGCTATTTTATACCCAAAGAAGAAAATAGCAAACATAGGTGGAAATGTTGGTTTGACACAGGTCATTTCCTAAACCACTTTTGCTCCTCTCAGATTAGGTTGTCACAAGTGAAGGATGCAACCGGACAGACAGGAGGGACTGATTAAACTGTCACATGCCAGCAATACATTAAGCTGCTTTGGCAGGACAGGAGAAGCAGAGTGGCAAGGTTGCTGTCACTGGCGATGTTTCACTATGTATGGCTGCAAATGAAGCTCCTGAGGACGTTAAGAAACAAACACTAGGACACAAAGCAGGGGAGCATGTATTATGCATGCACGAGCAGAGGAAACAAGTCATTAGTCAAGGGCTTAACTGCAGGGACACAAAGAATGGCACTGTAGGCCTTTCCTCCTGCAGGACCTTGTTCTGGAGTGCAGAGAAGGACAAAGAAGCTGGGGAAGGGCCCGGAAAATAAATCCTATGAAGAGCAAACGACAGAGCTGGTACTGTTTAGTCCGAAGAAGAGGAGGCTGAGGAGAGACCTCATTGCTCTCTACAGCTATCTGAAAGGACATTGTGGAGAGGCTGCTGCTGGTCTCTTCTTACAGGTAATTAGTGACAGAACAAGAGGGAATGGCCTCAAGCTGCAACTGGATAGGTTTAGACTGGACATTAGGAAACATTTTTTCACAGCAAGAGTGGTCAGATACTGGAATGGGCTGCCCAGGGAGGTGGTGAAGTCACCAACCCTGGATGTGTTTGAAAGTTTGGATGTGGTGCTTGAGGATATGGTTTAAGGGTGAACTTTGTAGAGTAGGGATAAGGGTTAGACTTGCGGGGTCTTTTCCAACTGAATGTTTTTTGTGATTCTGTGATTCTTTGCTTGCTTTGGGGTTTGAACAAATCATTTGCTTTAAGTCAAAATGGATACAAACCATATTCACACAAGTCTGACAGGTAACTACCACAGATTCCATCTTTAAAATCGCAATTCCAATTAATTTTCCTGACTTATGGAACAAAAGAACAAAACGAAGAACAGCCTTTGTGGCTTTGTTTTGGATTTAAGGCAAAGATAAATAGAGCACAAAAGATCTAGAACTCAGGTTCAACTAAAATAAGCCTTTACAAATAGAAATGGTTCTCCAAAATGTCTGCTGAAAACAAAACAAACCCCAGTGTGCAGTAATTCTGCAAGATGACTTTGCATGCATAGATTTGTCAGAGGATTTCTTCCTTCCAGTCTGATCCTGACCATAAACAAAACCTATACATGCCTCTGTAAGTATACACCATGTAAATCTGTTCAATCACTAATCAGAGCATACCACTCTTCTGTTTCCCTCCTTACTTGTACAGTAGAATGTGAGGAACAGAGATGCCAAACCTCACTCACCTCTTCCTTACATTATTTTCATGCCAGCAGAAATTATCTGAGCCTGAGGATTCACTCTTAACTGTCATCACCATAAGGACCTTCAAGATTTACTTGAGTTCTTGTCTACAACAGCCATCGTGGAAGCAAAATCCTACCTCACTGCTCACCTCCTACCTCAAAATATTTAGCACATTTGGGAGAAATCTTTCCCACATGGGTAACAAAAAGTCAGCAAACACAATTGGAGCTGAGCAACGTTTACTGTCAGGAGGTCGATTATTATTGTTGTTGTTATCATCATCATCATGCTTGTATTCATCTGTGCAAGAGTCCCACAGCTGTGCTCACTTTGCAGTGAGACAGTCAGACATGCATGTGTCAACATATTTTCCATGGAAGTGGTGTTCATTCGCTATTTACATCTCAAATTTAGAACTTGATGTAAACAAAAAGGGATGAATCCTGGGTTTGGCTTCATTTACAGCAAAAGACTTGTGTCAGTATAAGCACAGGCATGTGCTCTACATGGATGTTCTCCTTAAGTATTCAGCTACTTCTCATGATGGATCTAACAGATACTAAGCTTTGGTCTGACTTCACTGTAGAATTAATTTCCTCTCTGTGTGTCTAAGCAGCCTCCACTGCACATCTCAGTATCACTGTTTATATTACCTTTTCTTCGGTTCATGAGCAGTCCAAATCAAAACCCTCAAAGACTACCCAAATAAGCTGAGATCGCAGAGAGGAAATGCCACCAGGTAACAACCCCTCACCTACTGCATTGTGATCTGTATTGTGACTGAAATGCTGTATGCTCCTGCTTACCTTCTCCTGCCTGAAATGATCACAGAGCACTGTGAAAATCTGGGCTCCATCCCAGCAGCTGCAGAGCTCAGGCTGAGGTGAGGAGGTGCTAATGTCAGAGATGAGGAAGGATGGAAAGGATCTGTGCTAAAATGATGGAGGCAGGTTGGGTCTGTGGCCCTGAAGAGCCCCAAGATGTGTGTGATGATAGACTCAATGGTCTATGGAGATCCCTTCCAACTCCTAGCATCCTATGATCCTGGCCAGGATCAGCAATGGTATGGCCAGCAGGGGCAGGGAAGGAATGGTGTCCCTGTACTAGGCACTGGTGAGGCCACAACCCAAATCCTGGTTTCAGTTTTGGGGCCCTCATGCCAAGGACATTGAGGGGCTGGAGCGTGTCCAGGTAACAAAGCTGGTGAAGGGTCTGGAGAAGTAGGTTGGTGAGGGCTGGCTGAGGGACCTGGAGGTATTTAGTGTGAGAAGGCTTTAGAAGAGAAGGCTGAGAGGAGACCTCATTGCTCTCTACAACTGCCTGAAAGGAGGTTGCAGTGAGGTGGGAGTTGGTCTCTTCTCCCTAGCACTGGGTGATAGAATGAGAAAAAATGGCCTCAAATTGTGCTGCGAGAGGTTTAGTTTGGACATGAGGAACAATTTCTTTGCTGCAAGAGTGGTCAGGCATTGGAACAGGCTGCCCAGGGAGGTGGTGGAGTCACTATCCCTGGAGGTGTTCAAGCAACATGCGGTCATGGCACTTTGGGCCATGGTGGTGTCGGGTTGAAGGTTGGGCTTGATGATCTTACAGGGCTTTTACAACTGAAACAATTCTGTGACAACACAATATTATTCCCCCTGAAAAGAGGGGGATGGAGAGGAAAAGGATGGAGATGAAAAGAGGAACATGGGGGAAAGGAAGGAGTTGAAGGAGAAGGAGGATTAAAAAAAAAAAAACAATACAAATGAAACTGTAAAAAAAAAAA
>VWYK01000737.1:8106-18877 GCA_013399775.1 Semnornis frantzii | reverse complement strand
CCCAGCACTCAGTTGCTGTCTGGGCTGCATGCACACACTACAGGCTCATGTTGAGCTTTTCATCAACCCAGACCCCAGGTCCTTTTCCTCAGGGCTACTCTCCAGCCATTCACCACCCAGCCTGTATTTGTGCTTGGGATTGTGCCTACCCAGGTGCAGGACCTTACACTTGGCCTTGTTGAATTTCATGAGGTTGGCCTGGCCCCACCTCTCCAGCCTGTCCAGGTCCCTCTGGATGGCATCCCTGCCCTCTAGCAAGTCGACTGTGCCACACAGCTTGGTGTCATCTGCAGACTTGCTGAGGGTGCACTGATTCCTCTGTCCATGTCACTGACAAAGATGTTAAACAGCACTGGTGCCAGCACTGACCCCTGAGGGACACCACTTGTCACTGGTCTCCAGGTGGACATTGTGCCATTTTGGCTTTTATCATTATACTTGACATTACTTGTACTATGATTCAGTTCATACGTATGGAAAATGTAGTTTGTCCTACTGCATTAAACACATTTTTTTGACCAGTCCAATTATTGGCCAGACTAATTACAGAAGTAGTTGGCTGGAACGAGACTTGGTCATTCCCTTTCCCCTATTGCTGCTCAAGTTTTATTCTTTTGTGTTATTCTTTGTGTTATTCTTATCAACTTATATATTAATTATTTTTGCAGTTCTACTGATCTTTTCTTCCAGCAAAAGCTTGTGAAATTAGCTTACACAGTTGTGTAAGAATAAAAGCAGACAAGGGCTAACCTGTCATTTTAGTTAATTTGTTATTATTTTGTGTCCATGTATTCTCCCCTTGCTACTTTAGTGAGGCATCAAATAAAGATGATTGAATTTTTTCCATTGTCTTATGAGAGGCTTTTTTAGTGCTCTTAGTCATCTGTATTATTAAGATGTCTTTGTTTCAGCCTTTTTTCTCTTGTTTGAGCTGGCATGAGCAGACCTGAGCTCAGTAACCCTGCTGAAGATGTACTGTTTATGCAGCATCCTCTGCTGCTTCCTTCTCAGCTGGTTCCTTCTCAGCTGCTTCCTTCTCAGCTGCTTCCCTTGCTTCCCATCACACCCAGGGTGATGCAGCAGTCCGGAGCACTTGAAAAGACCAAAATGCACCTTATAAAATACATTGTCTTGCACTGAGTTTTTCTGATGTGAGTTTGCTGCCCTTTATGCTGTCAGTTTTGCAGGGCACAGTGGTACTGGCTCCTCATGGAAAGGGGACAGGGCAGGGCCTAGCAACAAGAGTTCGTCTCACCATCTCAGTGATGAGCAGTGTGGCTGCGGGGCACTGGAGCAGCCCCAGCCCCAGGCACCTCCCTGGGGATGGAGGATGGGCATCTCCTAAGCCGGGATGGGGGCAGGGCCCATGGCTGAGCAGGGCAGGGCTATCTGGAGCTGGAGACTGGCCCTGCTGTGGCATCATGGGTAAAGGCTGATGGTCCCTGGGGACCCGAGGTAGGCTCCTAGGCTGTGAGAAGGGATGAATAAGGACCTTTTAGTGCTGTGAGGGCCCTGACTCATTTCAGAGCTTCACTGATCCACCCTTTGTATTGAAATAATATAAAATCTACCCACTGGCACCCACACGCAGTGGTGGGTATCTGAAGATGTAGGTTTTAGGTTGAGTGCACCTACAGAGACTGAAAGGCAAGGTTTGCTATCTGTCTCAGGGTAATAGTCACAAGGAGGTTTCCAGAGAGTTTATTGCCTCCAATTATGGCAACATCTCCAGAAGTTTGTGCAATTGAGATGTGCGTGGTTCAACGCTTTGTCCTTCTGCAGCATGTCCTTGGCTCACCTATCTAGAGGTGTAGGATTTGATGCTCCCTGTGCATCTTCTTCCTGGAGAATCCAGCACACTTCCTGAGCACCAGCAGCAACCATGAACAGATCTTTGCATTGCAGATGGCTCCATCATTCGGGGTTTACTTCTATGTAGCCAACTCTACTAGTCTGGACTAAAATTTAGGGATAAGCAGAAAGTTTTTAAGGAGGTTGCTACACCATGGCAATACATACTGCTTTTTTAGATTAAAATAAATGAATAAATATATATATATATGTATATATATTAAAAAAAACCCTATATATTCATGTGTGTATGTGTGTATATATATATATATATATATATATAAAAACAAATCTGGGCATTTCTTACTAGCCCGTGAAAATAGGCTGAGCTGTGCAAGGCTTCTGCTTAGAACTGGACTGGCTGTGGAAAAAAACAGTATATGGTAGAAGAAAACTTAGATCTGTGGGTACATAGACAAAATGTGAGGTGTTTTTTCTCCCTCTGGTTTCTATGGTGCTGGGATACTGTAAACTTACTAAAGAAATATTTCTAAGTTGCCATTAATCTGCACAGATACTGTTTTAAAGCAGTGCTGATTGATTTAGCCTTCCAGGGTAGATGTCAGGCACACTATTCATGATTAACAGCAGATAGAAACCAGAGAGATAAGCGGTGTTGATCATACTGATAATATGAATGGAAGTAAGAGTAAAAGTAAGTAGATGTCAACCTTTTGGAATTTTGAGTGATCTGTATCATTTCAGTATTTGATTGAGTAGTTGATTTAATTTTTTTTTTTTTAAACAAGCATTTTATGCTGCAATAAAGTAGGATTTAAATAGTGAGAAGTTAATAGCTGCTAAGTAAAACACACAGGCACTGGAATGAAATGCATTCACTGTAACTAAGAAAATGCAAAAAATGCGAGGAAGTTTGTTTGAACTTGGTGTGGTGAAAAATAAAACTATCGTTCATGCCAGTGAAAGATTTACGTTTTTCCTGGAATTCTCTGTTAGTTCAAAGTAATTCTGTTAAGAGTACTGCATTAGCACATAGGACATCTAAGTTTCTGCCTTTTTCATAATTCAAACATCTATATGCCAAGATTTTTCTATCTCACATGATTAGTTCCAGTAGCTTGCTCTGAAGCTATGGTTTGAGGCATGAGACACTAGACTAATAACAAGGGTCACACTGGAGACTTCTTAGTCTAGACAGAAATACTGATGTGGCAAAATGAGTGAGTTCTGGAGATTGTGAGGGGAAGACAAGGAGGGACTAGGATCAACTGCAAGTCTCCTGGGGCATGAGGGGTTGAGCAGACATTGTAAGGGTCTCCTGACAACTGACATGGGGACAGAGGTATGAGGAGGGCTGAAGGAATTTTTGGGATGGGAAAGGTTTGGGAGAGCTTTGTGGCAGCAATATCTCTCTTACTCCCTCAAGATTTTCATCCAGACCATGTCTCTTCATTGCCTCCTTCACTATCCTGTGTTGCAGGTGCTTCTTGCCACCTGTGCAGCCATCCATTTTTTCTCAAGCTTCCTACCCTCTGCATCTTTGGGAAAAGACCCAGAGTCTCAGTATCACTTGTTCTGGCTGTTGGGAAGGTGATTAAGGGAAGTATGAAGAAAGATAAGGGGACTGGCCAGTGGTGAAGAAAGCACTTCAGTCACTTTGAGTCACAAGGTTTGCTTCTCTTGCAGTGCCGTGTGATGTGAGAGAGCTGTATGGCAGAGGAGTGTTAGGTGCTGGGGCTGCCTCATGTACACTCATTTCTGTCATTAGAGGTGGTGGCAGAAGTACTGTATAAATAGGCACTAATCAGTAGTTTGGGATGTAGTTCCAGTCACCTCCATCTTTGGCATAGGTACAGTCTGCTCATAGAGGTGAACTGAATAGTGAGCAAGTTTGTGGTGGGTGTGAAAGACCCTGAGTGATGAAGTGATTGTTGGCGTATACAATTTAATTGGGAAATTAAGGTTGTCTGGGAGAACTCTAAACGTGTCTGTGTGGGTATGGTATATCCACAGATGGACTGGCTGTAGAACACTGATGTGACAAAACTGCTAGGATTGTAAAAAAACTATTTTATCTGTGCAATATGCTAGAAAAGCATCTTTATCCAAGCTTCTTTTGGAAAGGAGAAATTGAATTGGAATGAAGTGTCCCAAATTCTGTGATTGGAGTGTACATTAAGACCGATATTTGGCTGCCTCAACATTTTTGTATATTTCAAAGACCATTTCCTCTACTTAAACCTCTGTATTTTTTTTTTATTTAGCTCAACTTATCAAATGTGCAGTACTCATCTGCATTATCCAAACTCTCAGTTTTTTTGCCTTTTGTTCTGTCTAAACCTTCAGAACCTCGGTGATGATAAAATGTATTCTAATTTGCCTGAACTAATTTACATCCTACATGAACAGAAAGTGGACAAAATCCCCTGAGCTCTAGCCAACCATTTTTAAAGCATGCCGGCTTGTATTTTCCAGAATATTTTGTGAGAAACTCTGTTTTCTTCATTAGAGTTAATGATGTCTGAGAGTTTTCTTTTTAGTCTAAATTGTTGCATCATATAAAAATGAGCCCAACTGAAGTGATTTGAAGACCCTTAAGAGTTTGACAGTTGGTATGACAGTAGAAGTCTAGGCTTAGCCTTTGACAGACACTTGGCAAGTCTTTGTTGTTGAGTACCTTGCGCTTATTTTGGTCTCAGTAGATAATTCCAATTTCTATCCCCTTATGTGTTGCTAATTCCACAACAGCTTGCAGTATTGTGTGTGGAGAGGTCAAAATAACATTATGTAGTTGTATCAACAGACCAATTTATTAAAATGCCAGATTATTGAGCTCAGTTTAAAATTTTGTGGTGTCACCCTTACTTCAGTAAAGTGTGAATAATTGTGTGAACTTTTGCCAAACTAGCAGGGGACCTGCCAAGGAGAGACTGCATGATCCCATGATGAGCTTTCTAGAATATCACTACATATATTTGAGGGAAGATGTATGAAATGATACTTCAATTGTTTTCCTGATGTCATACACTTAAAAGGTTCAAATTATATGTGCAATGGAAAAAGTACCTACTGCCTTCAGTGTCCCCGAATGTAGTAATTTATTTTTCATAGTCTTTTAGCTACCTGGTATCTCCTGTGTGGTTCTCTTGGAGTCTCCGTTAGACAGAGATTGAGGTAGAGCTATTTAAAAGATGTCTCTTTCTGTAACTGCAGCTCTCTTTGACCAGATAAACGTGTTCTTATGTACTTGTACTTGGGATCTGACCCTGTTTTCCTACTTTCCCCTTTTTGCATTGCATGTAGAGAAGACAGAATGACAGGCTTAGTTAAATGAAAGGTAAGAGGAGAATAATAAATGTTCCAAATGTAGCTGCAGTGTCCTATGTGGAGAAGAGGAGATAGGCACACCTATGCGATAATTTAAAGGAGACTGAGTTATGCAAAATACAATTTAAAGATGGAAGAAGCAGGAGCAGACCATTACTGGACTGTTGTGGTTGCAAATCTATTCCTTTCTCAGCTGTGGGAAATGTTTCTAAACAGAAAAAGCACTGTGGGAAGTGGCTCTCTGGGATTAGACTTTATGCCCAAGGCAAAAACCCAAGGGAAAGTTATGTAGTACTGAACTTCCATTTAATTGGAGGATTGATTGCTTATGGGAGCTGGACATGGGAGTTTCTAGCTCTTAAAATCTTGGCCTTGATAGCAAAAAGACAAAATAGATTGCTCCTGTCAGAATATAAAATGAACTGAATGGCAGTGTCTTGGTAAGGAAGTGTGTGTCCTCCTTTCCCAAGTGGAATGGTAATCTGCGTAGTTACTGCATTTTGTTTAAAAGGCTTCCATTAGGAGGGGGCAGAATGGGGCAAGCAGAAGTGAGAGAACTTCTGAGGCACATCAGGAGGTTCACTGTCAACTCCTGAGACAGAACAGTGTAAAACAGTACAGCCAAGAACAGTTTTGTAAGGAATGGATCCCTTTTACTTCCTGGCAACTTAAGGAAAAGTATAGGTAAAAATGCAAAAATAAAAGGTGTTAATATGTCAGGAGGAATTTTCAGAGACAACCCCCTGGATTTTCCTTCTTACTGTACAGAAACTGAAATTCTCATCTACTGAAAGGGAGTCCTCTTTGTCCTTTAGAAATTGTCATTTGCAGAGAAAGCAAGGATCTAATGGCAACCAGACGGATAAATTTAATGTCTTTTTTAATAGCTCTGACTGGAAGTTGAGAGAGGAAAAAAACAGGGCAACAATGGCAATTAAGAGACTTGAATGAGGTTCTTCTTGTCTCTGAACGCTGCAATTGAGAACCCTTTAGGTCCTATGTAGAACTGCACAAATGATGAGAAATCACTGATGCTGAAATGTATTTGAATACCAACAGTATATTAAACTGTGAAAAATATACTCTGACAGTGTAATAGAAGATAAAGTAGTGAAGGAATGTTTTAAAATTTTTTTTTACTACCGTGGAAAAAAAATGAGGGGTGGGGAAGGGAAGGGAGATTTGCTTGACAGGAATAACAGGGATTATTTTTTTTCTAAGGTCCTAGACAATGGAGTTTTATGTTTGTTAGTCCCTGATGAATTTGCAATGAGGAAGAAGGAATGTAATTGTATGCCCCTGTGATCAAGTCCATTTGCTGTGCAAAGAGGCCCACATAGTCATGGTATGCTCGTGACTCAGCTGAAATGAACATTGACAACTTACGACAAAAAGGGGAGGGAAGCCAAGATACAGAGGATTTCATTAAGGAGCTCCAAAGAGAGGACAGCTGCACCAAATTTTCAGAAGCACATAGCTGTCTTCGAGGAAGCCAGGCAGTACCAAGAAAAAAATTAATTTTTATTTCCTAAAGAATGAAAGCATTCAATTTATTTTCCCTCTTCTGATCTGGATTCAAATAAGGTATCTGGATTCCAGTAAGGCATCTGCCCTCAGAAGAGGTGTTTCTAGCAAAGGAAGGTATCTTCTTTGTGTATGCATGAGTATACCTACTTAACAAAAGTGCTCACTATACATGGACAGGAGTTCATGGTTTGATGGTATCTGACAGTAGAAAGAAGGCGGCATTCAGCAAAACCATCCTGGAGCTGTCCAGGACAGCAAATGTTTTGGTGCTTTAGAGAAGAGCTATGTTCTCTGCTCCTCAGAATTTGGCCACAAGTAGTTTTGGATTATTTTCTTGGTTCATGCTCTCTCATTTTTAAATAGAGTTGGGGTAATACGTATCCTCTGCTCCTGCAGATTATTGATAAGGTGCTTTCGGAAAGTCGGGCAACTGCAGGCATGAAATGTTATTAAAAAATTAAAGTGATCTGAAAACTCTGTTATGCTTACACCAAAACAAAACTCAAGCATCGTTGATTGACACTTGAAGTAAATATATGATCACTTTAAATTGTTACCCTATTTTCTTGTTTGAAGAAACTGGAGGCAGTCTTTCTTTCCTAAAAGTGAACAGGCTAAAATGCAGAGAACATTTTGATAACTTGGAAAGTATTTGTAATTGTTATGGTAATTATTGTTCTCTTTTGTGACATAAACATTTTGCTACCATTTTCTGAAAAGGGTTGTTTTCTCATCTCATTTGCTTACACATTTTCACTGGCTGATATTTTAAATATATTTTCAATGTCATGGAAGGATGTTTTATAATATGGCTGAAAAGGAATTGATTGCATATATGCTCTTTTTTTTTTTTCATCTTTAATACTATTTAGGAAACATGTCTCTAGATATAGAGTTCATCTTTAGCAAGTTATTTCCAAAACATACATCATACCATTTGTTTTTAAAGACTTAAAATACTTAACTGCTATCATGGCATGTTGCTAGTTATTATGGCTAAATTATACCTGAATTCTGTTATTTCCAAGTTGCTTGTGAATTCTGATGCATGCCCGTATAAGAACAGAGAATATAATCACACATCTTGGAATAAGGCTTAGAAGCAAGGAAATCCATTTTATTCAAACAGTGGATCAATTTCTTATAGTTTAAGTATCTTTGGCTGTTGATAGTGTATTCCAGAGATTCCTCTGATGTGACTTTTTGGTTTTTTGAAGGAGGTTAAGGTTTTTATACAGTCATTCTAAAGTGGTAAATGAACATGTGAAGTCAATTATCTCATTGTGTGGAGTATCTAGAATTCACAGACCATTTATATAACTATTGTCATCTTAAAGTGCCTCAAATGCCACCATTGTTGCACTGACAAACATGGCTTCTGTAAAATGTGCCTGACTTTATTAAGTCAGTATTCTCACAGTATTCAATATTTCAGTAGTTTTGTATTTCATAAATATAGTATCAAGAGTGGGGGTAATAGTTTCAAAGAATACTTTTTGAGTTGTGGCTGTTTCTTTTACATGTAAAGCAGCATTAGATGGGTATTAGAGCATTCTGTAACTGGAAATAGATTAACCATAATTTAAAGTTATACAATGTGATGTTTATGCTTATTTAGTTTTATGAGTTCCTGACTTGTGATTGGAGATCCAGTTTTACAGACAATGCAGTGTTTATTTAGGCCCAAATACAACAAATTACAGTCCAGGTGCAGACTCTATGATCCATTGAGGTTACTATTAATGTATTTTGGACTTTTTTTTTGAGTGGGAACTGCAGTCCACCCAGTCATTTTCAACTGAAGGAGTGACACTGTGTCTACAATGACTGATTTTGTCTAAACCCACAGGTGGTAGTTTTATGACTTGAAGGTAAATGCTAGATTTATTTAACATTTTTATTTCATAGGTTACATGCTTTCTCTACTTCAGCATAGATTGTAGACTGTGACATACTTTACTACATAAAAATGCATTGAACTTTACTGAAAAGGAATTTGTCTATCTCTTAATATTAAATTACGTACAAAATTTTCAATATCCTTTGATGCAGGTCAGGCAGTGTTATTATTGGCTTGTGCTAATGAGTGAACCATTAATCAATGGACCGTGAAAATCCATATACCCTGAAATCAGTGAAGCGCTTTGGGTGAGTGGTTACAAATTTCTAAAAACTGTTCCTAACTGTGGGTAGACAGTGTGAAGAACAGTGATGCAGCTGAAGTTAAATGAGTAATAACTTGTCTAATCATAGTAAAGGGATGTGATTTTTCAGTTTTCCATGGGATGCATGGGAACACAGGAAAATTTAACTTGAGAATGAGAGAACCCTGAAATCAGGATTTCTGGCAAAGCAGCTTCAGCAAACAGCATCTAAGCTAAATTTTGCATCTGTTTTGAGGAACAGAGCCAGCTGCAGAGTATTAATGTTCTGAATTACTAGTACATGCTGACTTACTTAGAAAGGGCTGTCCTCAGGTACAGAAACTAGCCTTGATTTTGTAATTCCTCAATCATAATTTCCCATAATTCCTTATGGACTTAGGTATATAGCTTCTACTTTAGATGCCTAGGTCTGACATTGAAATGCCAGAGATGCTTCTGGTCAATCCCAAAGGAAACTTGGAAGTCATACCTGCATTTCTGCCAGCAAAAGTTTCTGCACGCCTATATGTCTGATGCTAGGCATGATTAGAACTGAGCGGCACAGTAGGAACCTAGCACGAACCCGATTCCTAGAAGGACTTAGTAGAAATTCCTGTCTTTTCCAGGGATCCTGATCAGGCAGAAATTTTTAAGATGTATTTTTAGAACATGCTGTGTGAACAACAGTGTTTTTTACTCTGTCACTGTGGTTAGAGCATTATCAAATAATACTAGGTTTAATTTCTTCCTTTTGAACCATTTACGTTACGTTTTTGCTAAATGATTAAGTGGTGAGCTTCTGGATAAAGGTGGAATGAGAGAGAAGTATTTTAGGGTTCTAAAGTGATCATTGTGGGATAGCTGACATTCACCAACAGTAGAGATCTCAGATTTGCTTTGTGTGTTAGGCCTGCAAAGGAAACTGTGTTAGTCAGGAAGCATTTGTTGTTTACACTGGACCAAAGTAAGATGTGTATGTGTCAACTGTGTCAGAGATTCTGCTTCTTACTACATGCAGCAGAAAGCTATGTGAAAAGTCCGATTTGTTCATACAAGGATAGTGGCAAATGTGGATGTGTATCAGTGTATTGGAAACAAAGCTGCAAAAATAAAGGACACAAATGCATTGTTTATACTTCTGTGAGCAACAGCATGGTCAACAGCTTCTTTTTTTTCCTGTTCAAGCTCTGTCTGACCAGAACTGAAGTATCTCTTGTCTCTCTGACACTCAGCAATGCTGTATGGCAGTAATAGAAAAAACTTGCTCGGAGAAGGCTGTGCCTAACTCCAGGCTATCCTTCACCACCAGTAGACTGCCTTCTGATACAGAGGCTTCAAGACACATTAGTAGTACCATGTTATTACCTCATAGATACCTAGTACCTCATACCTAGTAGATGGCTGAAATATAGAGATAATTCTTCAATGCATTTTTGAGCCTGTTCATGGTAACAAAATCTTCTAAAACTTTGTCTGTGAAGCAAAAGAGAATCTGTTTAGAAGATCTTCTAGATCCATCTTGATCTCTTATGTAAGTTTTCTAAAACTTTACTTAATGCTATATGTTGCTTAACTAAGGTATAAAACTTATTTCGTTCTTTATCTTCTTCTGTGTTTAGTGGTTGTTCATGCAACTGTCTTACTGTAATTTTGACAGTTTACAAATCCCACAATTTAAAAACTAATAGATATTTCCTAATAACAGTACAGAAATGAATATGAATCTTGTGCATCACGGAGAGCAAATATAAACCAATGATTTTATTTTGTTACTCTATAGCATAAATGCAGGGACAGAACTGGGTGAATCTGGAGATTTTGGGTTGTACCATGACAGATGCTAGCAGCACTTCATTTTGTAATGACTTTTCACCAAATATTTAAAAATTAACTGGAGAAAAAAAGTGTGAAAACCTCCTATTATTATCTCCAGCATCTTTAGTGTTCTGGTGCTAAATGGT
>VWYK01000735.1:0-11209 GCA_013399775.1 Semnornis frantzii | reverse complement strand
TTCGTCTCAGCATTCCAAGCTGCAACTAAGGGTAGTGATTAAAAAAAATGACCTGTGCCCCAGATCCCTCAACTACTTTTCCCAGTGCCTTGAAGTCTCTTTTGACTGCTTTTGGACCTCTGATACCAACCTTACCACTGCGTAACCAATAAGGGATAATAATCAGAGGGTTATACTATATTAGGCAGCTTTTTGGTACCATCTCTGACCTGGGCCCCAGGAAGGCAGCAGACTTCCCTATGGGAGGGGTCTGGCTGACATATGAGGCCTTCAATTCCTTTCAGAAGAAAATCACCAATAACAATTACCCTCATCTTTCTTCTTTTGGGTAGGAGTTCTGATGCGAGAGGGGGACTGATTTGCTTTAGTCAGCCCCCCAGGTGGTGTTACTTCTAGTTCCAAAATCGCCTCACCCTCAACCCAGTGCCCTATATCTGTTGTGCAAGGGCAACTGAGGAGGTGAGGGGCTGGAAGGGATTTCGCTTGCCCCTTCTGACAGACACCTGTATCCATTCCCCCATGTTTCTTGGGTCACTTCCCTCTCCTAAGGGGATCTGCAGACCCTGGTGCCGCAAATCTAATTCCCTTTCACATTCCCTTATAGTCCTTAGTCTTTCTGCTTCGTCCTTCATTTCAGCCACTAGGTTAAGCAGGTCATTGATCTGCTCACACCTAATGCAGGCATTGTCTCTGACACCCTCAGTTTCGAGTGCCAGGCTCCAACACTCATTGCAGCCAGTTGCCTGGATACCTGCATGCTTATATGTGGGCTCTGTGTGGGTACCCAAACAGCCGTTGGCCGAGTTTTAACCATGTACTGTGGGAGCTCATTCTAGCACTGGCTTCTATCCAACCACAGCTACTTTTTCCATTCCTTCCTCAAATATTTGGTGATCTGCATTAGGAGAGGACGGTGAAGCCTTCACGCTGTTCGTAGACTGCCAGTCTTTCACTTACATGATTTGATTTGGATCACAGTCTTCAATTAGAACTGACAAAATATTTTGAAGAACTGGAATCATGGGCTGCGAATTCTAGGATGGCTCAGATGAGGATAGAGATGGCTGGCAAAAAAAGGGGGATCACACCTGTGCAGCATCAGTTGCAGTAAATTACAGTAGCCTCTCTTGATGGAGAAAATTTAATGCTTTGACTGGGGTCAGATTTTGAAGTGAAAGTGTATTGGTTCAAGTTTAAGCTTCCCAGGGGACTCAAAATACAGCTAACAGAAACTAATACAATAATAATAGGATGCCTTCCCCTCTCCCCTCTTTTTGGAAACAAAGGAATTAGATGTAGAGAGAGAGGAGGGGTAGAACACCCAAAGAACAGTCTTGCTTTGATTTGGAAGTTAAAAGAAAAAAAATTTAACAATAAATAAAAGGTTTTTAAGGTAGAGGAGTTACAAATAGTTATAAGGAAGGGAAAAACAAGATTATATATATATATGTATGCGTGTGTGTGTGTGTATATATATATATACACACAACCAGATTGCTGGGAGTGGATGGAGGTAGATTCAGGAAGGCAGGACAGGAGAGCAAGAAACAGAAAGTTCCTCTGTTTATATAGGGGGTCCAGACAGGAAGTGGGAGTGGGCTAAAAACTACACCTGGGGTCAAGTTCAGACCACTCGCCCCACCCAGGAGGGTTAACCCTTTACAACAAGGAAGGGACAGAGTTTTGAAGTTACTTGTACATAGTTTTTACATGCATAACATGTTCACATGTTTATTTTTTTAATCTGATAGTGGATTTTTTGCTATTAATAATTTGACACCAGTGTATTGACTACATTTTCAAAATAGGAATGAAACATTGGCTTAATTATTGTTTATATAGGGAAAATATGGTAAGTTTCCTACCATAAATGCCAAGGCTTTAGAAGAAGAAATCTTGACATACCAAAGGATTATGCTCACTTAAGGAGCCAGAATTTCCTCCAACTAGTTGTGATTGGAAAATGGATTTAATAGTCTGTCCCTCTGGAAAAGACTTGTTAATGCTGAATGATACAAAGTTTCTGGACTCTTATTAGAATAACACAAAAATTGTAGTGAAAGACATTTATAATCTAGTATAATTTTAGTTGGAGGCTTACTTACATTTGGTCTTAATGTTATAAACATCACAGGAGTGATTGTTTGGTAGAAGAATCACAACAATAATTGTTCTGATACGCTAGTAATGGAGATTTCATCATAGTCACCATCACGCTCTTACAAAATGTAGATGCTGAAGTACGATGGAGTTTTCTTAATTGTCAAGTAGGTGATTTTGATGCTTATTTTTAATGACATCTACTTTTTACTCCCTTACTTTCACATTTTATTTATGACCATTCAAAAATACATTGAGTTTTTGTTTTCCTCCTGAGTTGCAGAGCCTCATATAAATTATTGCATGAGGGTTTTTTTAATTTTCATTTTCTTGTGTTGTTGACAACATTAGGTCAGTTTTCTAACTTGCGTCACCTATCAAAGAGGATTTTTCTCTCTCTATGTGGTTTTCTCCTGCTGAGGAACGAACAAGGAGATGTTTACTTGGTTATTAATTGATTCAGTCTCTTTAGATGAGTCCTTCAGGCTAGGAATGTTCTTACTTTTCACAAAAAAAAAAGGGCTAATTTAGCTTTGAACCATTATCTGGAAAATGGATGAGATTAGCAAGGATATTTACTTACTGACAGTACAGAGATTTTTTTTTTCCTAGCAATTGTACTAGGAAAGGGTCAGCTGTTGCCTTGCATTTGGGTCAGTCTGGCACTTTGAGTGTCTGGAAAGGTGGGTTTTCAATTTCGTTTAATCTTTTGATTTCTACAGTCATATTCTCCTTGTTTGCATGTTCTTGGTGCAGTTTAACTTGAATTTTACACTGTAAGATCGTTCATGTTGTTTGAATTACACCTGCTTAAATCATCCTAAATCATTCTCTTGAATTCTTAAATAGCACCTGAATTTCATGAAACCTTTTGGGAGCATTTGAATACTCTTCTCTTTATATGCTTAGGCCAAATTCTAAAGGTAAATTTAAAGAAATGAAATCCTGGCCTACAGCCTAAATTATTCAGATTTGTGAAAGGATTTTTGGACACTTAAACACAGTTAACTGTCAAAGCACAGGTACTGACAAAATGTGAACAGAAGTGGAATTGGAAATGATCTGTCCTGTGTCTGAAAGATTGTTACATTTAACGTTGGATTTCCTGTGTTGTTCTTGTTAAGGTGATTTTGAAAATTAAGTAAAAAATTGGTTGCAGTTACTTTGCATGGCTGAACAGTAGAACAGAGTCATTCATAGAGTTTTAGTTTATGTATCATGGAAAATGCACTGGAGACATACATCCATGGAATTGTGTCAAGTGCTGCTTTTTGTGTATTTACTTCATTAAAGCAAACCCCCTGTTTGAAAATAAAATTAAGTTTACTTGAGTCAATTACAATAAATCCTTTTCAAGTTACTACATTCAGGAGTAAACCTATGTGCAGAGAAAATGGACTAGAAAGTGTGCATGTGTTGAGGGAAGTGGCCGGTAGAGATACATGAACTCTAGGTGGAGCATTAATTGCATTTGATGCTATTAATGTGTTACAGAAATGTATTTTAGGAATTGTTGCAAACTTCTGACAAAAACTCTGCCGTTCCAAACTGTGAATTCTTCTGGAGGACAAAGGATAACAAAAAAAAGTTTCTTTAGACACCAGTTAATTTTTAGGGTAAGAAAAAGTACACACAAGAAACACAAAGGTTGTGTTTCTTGTGAGTTTGAGTGTAACTCATGTTAATGTCATCTGTCCTGAATACTTAGTGCGTTAACCTTTCTTAGTAGGTATTTGTTAGTGCTGGGCAGTGATGTGGTACGTTCTTGAGGGAAGCTTGAGACTAAATTTTCCCTGAAAGGTCATAACTAGGGAGAGGTGAAAGACCTTACAACTGAGGACTGAGAAGTTGGCCTTAATAAGCTTACACTTAAGCGGTGAGCATTATGGATAATAATGTTTGTGAACCTCGCGACCCAATGCGAGTTTGAGCTAGTTCCAGCAGATCTTTTCAGGCCTTGCCCGAAGCATGGCTGCCATCTTAGTGTGAAAACATGCCAGTTTTGCAAGGGCAAAATTTGCAAATATGATTTGTGGTTTTGACTGTGTGTGGATAAAATAAACTCACACTGAAGGTGGTTTTGCTGCAGCAGTGTGACACTGTACTTCTACAAACTATGTCTACTCAAAGGACTGTTGGGTTACTGTAGGTACACCAGGATATGTGTGCAGTTGCATGGCTCCTGGGCCAGCAGCTGATACAGTCTTGTGCTGATACATTAGCTCACCTGAAGTCACCCAAGAGTCTGACGTTTGATGGAACTAAACCTTCTACATTTCCTAGGCATTTTTGAAGGTTTGGAGCCTCATTTTTAGATGCAGACTCGTGAACTTGGTGCAGGTGTTGTTGCTCAGGGTGTGTCTGGGTTAGGTATCTTGGCAGGGTGCCTGAATGTTTCTTCCTACAGCCCCCTGACCCCTCTTGTGTGAGGAAAAGGATGGTCATAGAATCATAGAATGGTAAGGTTGGAAGGGACCTCAAAGATCATCTAGTTCCAACCTCCTGCCATAGGGAGGGACACCTCCCACTAGTACAGGTCACTCAAGGCCTCGTCCAACCTGGCCTTGAACACCTCCAGGGAGGGAGCAGCCACAACCTCCCTGGGCAACCTGTTCAGTGTCTCACCACCCTTACTGCAAAGAACTTCCTCCTAATAGCCAGTTTAATTTTCCCCTCTGCCAGTTTAAACCAAATGCTCATGGCTTACCTTGTATCAGCAGCTCAGTGGTCAACATAATTAATGCAAGGCATGAGGAGACCTGAATTCAACTTCTATCCCATTTTTGAAAGGATAACATTTTGTTTCTGTTGCAACTGTGAAAGGGATCTCACCCATTTCTATTGGGGCCAAATCTTTTCAGGCAGAGAATAGATGCAGCCCTGTATCTCCCATGTTACAGTAGAACATGCACAGGTGGATGGTGTTAGAGTATTGCTAGAAAACATACCAGTAGTCACCTCTGTATATCCACATTGGATGTGGATTTTACGAAGAACAGCAGAGAAAGGTGAGCACGAACAGGGCAAGTCAGAGCAACACCTGAGTCCAGGCCCTGCCTAGCTCTAGGCTTTGCTTAGGCATTGTTGGTACTGAGATGTCTCACAGCAGAATTTTAGCCACAAATGGAACTTTTTATATATATGTATATATATATATATATAAAATATATATGTGTTATATAATATATAAATACATATAGTTATATATAATATATAAATACTATATTTTATATATTATAACTATATATACACACATATATATGTGTAGTTGCTGATCTGACTGGATTGTTTTGTTTCTGTTTGTGTGTGGGTGTTGTTTTTTGGTTTTTTTTTTTTTTAGTGTAAGACTTGCATAGACTTTTGCTAAATTCTATTCAAGTGCAAGGTGCCCTTAATATGTCTTTTGTAGTCTTTTATACTAGGAGTCACCTTTTTTTTTTTTGGCTGAGTAATGTTTTCCTAACTTTGTGCTGCTGAGCTTAAAGAAAGAAACTACATAGTTTGCATTTGTCCTGAGTAGTTTACTATCTCCAGTACCTGTCATCTTTGTTACTGGGACTATTCTAGTTGTCCTCTGAAGAAAATAGACCTTCATTTCATTTCATAGAGAACACTAACTGGATTTTTTTCCCCTATTCTTTCTGATAAAATGTACATCAAAATGCTTCCTAGGTTTGATCGTGCTCTTTCAAATCAAGTGAAAAACAGAGGAATAAGATACAGAAGTAAAAGAAAAAAAAAAATTAAGTTTTAACATGAGCCCAGAATATGTTTTAATCACATACAGATCAATATGTGGGCTTTATTCCCAGTGCCAGATATAAGGATATATATTTCTCACCAAGATTTGCCCTGTGTGAGCAGTTTAATTAACAAGTACTTGCTTCTCAGTTATTTTTGTATCCAAAGCATTTGATATGAAAGATCCAGTCTTAAAAAAAGTAAAAAACTGGGAAAAATGTTTACATAGAACAGGTAGAAAACAGCTAGACTCTGCAATTATAATCAGTTTTTGCCATTTTACTACCACCAGCAATTAAGTATTGCTGCCCAGAATCTGAATATGTAAAGTTCCCAGTGACAGCATGTTGTTTATGACTTTGAAATGATACTTTTCTTTGTTAAGGTGCCAGTTTCTTTGGTATGTATTTCCTTTTGTCACCTGAGGCTATTTTTCCAACACGTAACACATGTGATTTTATTTTTTTTTGTGTGCTTTCTGCATAATCAGCTTTCCCTTTTGCTCATTAGGCATAAAAATACGGCTAAGGTATTAACACAGTACAAGGTATTAACAGTGACCAGTCTCTACCAAATACTGAATTCTTTTTGACTATTACCTAATTAACATACTTTAATTAGTTCACTGCATTTAGTGAACATATTATGTAAAACTCAACGTTTTCTACCTTCAGGATAACCATGACATTCAATCCTATGTGTCAGATTGGACTGTATGAATAATTAATATAATCTATATTTATTAATTCAGTATACAAACTGGCCTGACAAACTGGGTAGAGGGGTGGTGCTCAGTATGAGGGTTCAGGCAGCAATCTGCTGGGTAAGGAACAGGAGGAGTACCATGGGAGGTCCCTGCCTGGAGGGAAAGGAAAGGATGAACCTGAACAGAAATTGAGACCCTGCTGACACCAGGTGTCCCTGAACCTGTCCAGGGTCCCCCACTGGGAAGAAGCAAAACAAATCCATGCCTCTGTCTTCTGTTTTTTGTGCTTTTCACCTCCTTTCATCGTTTTGCTGGTAGCAGTGGTTTAAACCAGAAGTGCTTAATGAACAATAATTATTCATACGAAATGTAATACATATATTTAATTTAAAAAGCCCTTGACTGGAACTATTAAAATCAGAAAGATAACTTGAATATTATTTTTTAAGCTGCTTGAAAAATGAATATTAATAAGAACCTGCTATTTTAATACTTCTGATAGCTACTCAAACTTCAGTATGAGGGTTATGAAGAAAGAAATTGTGTACAAGAGAAGCTATGAAACTGCAAAAAAAGATGGAACTGTGCATAAACAGGCCTTTCTCTTGACGTGTCACTGTGTGTTCTGTTTCCTCTGACCAGAATGGCCTGTTGTGCTTGGTAGCATTTGAGAATTTTTGGCTCCCTGAACATCCAAGAAACTGATGGTCAGCCTTTGGCATGGCCTTGTGCACCATCTGGGGGGTAGTGCCAGGCCTCCAAAATATCCATCCTATATAGTTAAGACGTGTGAAGATGTGTCTCCAAAGTCTGAAATTGTCTCAAAGAACTTTTTAGAAGACCCAGAGGCTTTGCTTATTACCTTATTGGTAGCAAAAGTGATAGACAGTTTCCATGTGGGCATAATGCAATCAAACTGTAAACACCACTGGGTTGTAAGGCTTTGCACACAGGTCATACCGATGACCTGGAAAATAGGCTTAGACTTAGAAATGTCAAGTTGATTTGAGGGGCTTGAGAGCATGAACAAGGGAAAGCAGTGCATTATTCTTGAAATAGATTATGACAGTGCTAGAAATAAGAGATTCAGATTTTTTACTTACAATATATTATTAGGCATTGTATTCTTAGGAGAAGTAATC
The DNA here is from genome assembly GCA_013399775.1 of Semnornis frantzii. Lineage (NCBI taxonomy): Eukaryota > Metazoa > Chordata > Aves > Piciformes > Ramphastidae > Semnornis > Semnornis frantzii. The sequence continues at coordinate 3,520 of VWYK01000735.1, read as the reverse complement.
AGGTGAGTATGTGGAGCATCTTTTTGAATGAAAAACTCATTTCTTCTTAGACTGATTCTGTTTCTCCTCATGGTGATGCTTTGTTGTTTTTTGGTTTTCAAGGTGAGAAAGAAGCAACAGGTCAGATATAATACTGCCTTTAATTTAAGCTATTGTTTGGTTTCCCTACTCACCTTTTTCCTTTCCTTGTCAAGGGAATGAGTGATTTCTGATGAGTTAGAATAGACTATATAAATGCCTATGGTTTGTCGACTGCTGGAGGCTAAGAGAACTAAGAAAGTAATTTTTAAAAAATGAAATATTTATGAGAATTTTCTTTTTATGGTATGGTCTAAACTGCTTTTCTTGGCTCATCATGAAGAGGTACTGTCTTTTGATTGACATGAATTATTTCTTTTCCATTTATTCTAAATACTTATGTTATCATTAAGTAAATTTTCTCATCTTTTGTTGATAATTACTTTCCTGAATGAGGTATTTGTAGGGGCTCATGTTATAACTGTGGTATTTAAAATGATTTATGGTAAAGTGACTTTCGCATGAGTTGTGTAAGAAGTTTAATAATTAAGAAGAATTTATGAAGTAATAGGTTGAAGTCTCTCTCATCACCTTACTATCAAGTGAGTAGTGGCTGACATATCATAGAATCATAGAATGGTAAGGTTGGAAGGGACCTCAAAGATCATCTAGTTCCAACCCCTTGCCATAGGCAGAGACACCTCCCACTAGTACAGGTCACTTAAGGCCTCGTCTAACCTGGCCTTGAACAGCTCCAAGGAGGGAGCAACCACAACCTCCCTGGGCAACCCATGCCAGTGTCTCACTACCCTCACTGTAAAGAACTTCCTCCTAACATCCAGGTCTCCTCAAAGCCTTCTCTTCTCCAGGCTGAAGAACCCCAACTCTCTCAGTCTGATCTCGTAGCAGAGCTGCTCCAGCCCTCTGATTGTCTTTGTGGCCCTCCTCTGGACCCGTTCCAACACTTCCACGTTCTTCCTGTGCTGGGGGCTCCAGAACTGCACACAGGACTCCAGATGGGGTCTCACGAGAACAGAGTAAAGGGGGAGAATCCCTTCCCTTGCCCTGCTGGCCACACTTCTCTTGATGCAGCCCAGGACTCGGTTACTGTCTGGGCTGCGTGTGCACACTGCAGGCTCATGTTGAGTTTTTCATCAACCCAGACCTCCAGGTCCTTTTCCTCAGGGCTACTCTCCAGCCATTCACCACCCAGCCTGGATTTGTGCTTGGGATTGTGCTTACCCAGGTGCAGGACCTTACACTTGGCCTTGTTGAATTTCATGAGATTGGCCTGGGCCCACCTCTCCAGCCTGTCCAGGTCCCTCTGAATGGCATCCCTGCCCTCTAGCAAGTCGACTGTGCCACACAGCTTGGTGTCATCTGCAAACTTGCTGAGGGTGCACTGGATTGCTCTGTCCATGTCACTGACAAGATGTTAAACAGCACTGGTCCCAGCACTGACCCCTGAGGGACGCCACTTGTCACTGGTCTCCAGGTGGACATTGTGCCCTTGATCACCACTCTCTGCCTGCGACCATCCAACCAATTCCTTATCCAGCAGTGCTCCACCCATCAAGTCCATGTTTTTTCCAGTTTGGTGACCAGGATGTCATGTTGGACAGAGTCAAATGTCTTACTCAGGTCCAGGTAGATGACATCAGTTGCCCTTCCCTTGTCCACTGTTGCTGTGACTTCATCATAAGAAGCCACCAAATTTGTCAGGCAAGATCTGCCCTTGGTGAAGTCATGCTGGTTACCACCAATCACCTCTGCTTTGTTTTCCATTTGCCTTAGCAGAATAAGCTTGTTTCCTTTGTAGAGAAGAGACTGTGACTGATGTCTGCTTTGTCTGTGGCCAGCATTTTGAAAATGCTGTAGAGGATTGAAATGGTCAAAATTTAGTAGTAGTGTGTGTCATGATTCTGATTTTGCATACAGTTCTCCTTTGCGATTGCACACAACACTGAGCATGTTTTGCTGTAGAATATATTCTTAAAAATAAAAATTGGATTGGTGACTTGAAGAATCATTGTGTGGAGGTAATGGGGATTTGATAATAAGATTATTGAAATAACACAGGTGTTCTTGGATTGTGTCACAGATTAAATTTGTGGTGTCATGTATTATCTCAAAGGGCATTCAAGAACTTTTTGAAAAATAAATTTGGGAAGAACTAACAAGAATATTACTACTTGCGTGTACTTAATAAAGTTAGAATTCTAGTTATTTAAAACCAAATCTTCATGGTTTCTTTGTGTCGTCTTCACTTCTGAAAACTCTAACTGTTGGCAGTTTATCTGAAAAGTGAATGGATGTGTCCTTTAACATTTCATTACCTTTTGTTTTTATGTAATAAAAGTAGAAATAAATCCAAAACTTGGAGGTCACCTTTTACAGTTCACGTAATTTTTATCACATAAACTTGATAATTACAATATTCAATGCTACTAATGTCTTTATAAAGTTGTTATGTTACCTCAAAATTACAGGGAGTAGGTGAATGCAATTAGCATTTGTTTCTTCAAAGCAGCATTTTTCGCACCCCCCCCCCCAAGACTTTGTACCTTAAACCAGACCAAGAACCAAAATAATTTAGTTACACAGATTGGTGGTGTTACAGTCATGTAGTCCCATGTTAATGCTAAGTATTTCAGTTACCTGGGTGTTTGAGACCTCAGTATATGGCATGGTATGGCTAGAGAATTAATGAATTACCAATTACAATTTTTTGGTTTTTTTTTTGTTTGCGTGTGTGTTCATAACAAAAAGTTCTTCTGTGTAGGAGATTTAAGGCACTTTATCCAGATGAGTTTTGAAAGTCTCAGGTAGTAAAGCTGGCAATGTTTCCCATGTCAGACTGTTCTGCAGGTGATACAGTTCAAAGCCATTTTTTAACCATGTATTGTTGTGAATGTTACAGTACTCAATGTCAGTGCTTCTTCTAACAAAGAGAATAGCATAACAATTTTTTATCAAATACATTTTTTTTAAATAATGAGAATATGTATGTCTCAGTGACATGTATTTTAGAGTATGTTGGAGAATGAGGGAAAGAATGGAAATCCTGTCACTGAATATATACCTCTGATGGACTGATGCCAAATCTTTATAGCAAGGTAAATTTAGTGATGCTAGTCCTGAGTAGCATCATGTAGTTTCTGAATCTGGTCTGAGAAATCAGTGATCAGGTTTCAGCCCAAGTAGTGTCTTTTGAAACATTGGAGATAGCAAAAGCTGAAACTGTGTGCCCTCTGAGAAGTATGATGAGGCTGCTAGACGACTGTCTTGTGGTGAGAAAGCTCTTCCTTTATAGTTAGCCTTTTTTTCTGAAATTTGGGTGAAAATTGACTCAATGTAATCTAAATTGTCTCATTGTAACCTAAGAGGAAGTTTGAAAAAGGGGTTTGAGCAGGGGAGACTTGAGAGAACGTAATGACTGCTTGTCAGAAGCAGTATTTTCTTTCTCACTTAGCCTTGGATTTTATTCCAGGCTTATATGCTT